>JASVEL010010931.1:0-92340 GCA_032618575.1 Nicotiana noctiflora
ATAATAAGTAATTTTTTGGCTTTTTTTTGTGTGGTCCAAAGTAAGAAATTTTTTCAGATTTCAAGAATAAATTAATTATTTTGTTCCTATATTGCCCTTGAAGTAAATAATGTTAGAGTATGTGTTAGGAGTGTCAATGTAAAGAGATAGTAAAGATTAACATGGTCAATTTTATTACTAATTAATGTTAAAAGATAATTTTTTTAATATGTGTGAAAATAATCAAAAAATCGCTTATTTTGGAGCGAAAGAGGTAATAAATAAATGTAGGTGTTATATTTAAGATCAAATACACATGTGAATGTCAAAGTTTCATATTTTCATCAATCATCATTATTCTCTTTGCATTCATTTGACACTTTTTGGGTAAACAAAACGGAAAATCGTGCTTGTGAGATATTTGCTAGTATAGTAATACCCCAAACACTTAACAAAAATATGATGCACCTAACCGAAAATCAATCACATGGTGTAACTGCAGCAATTAATTTTGGCTGAGAAATTTTTATTTTTTGAAAGGTCGTAGCCAGGTCCAAATAAGGTCAAAGAAAATAATTTAGATTCTTCCTATTAACGTCACCATTATAGCTTTATAAAATTGAAAGCATCGTAGAGTCCTCATCTTGTTAAATTATAAAATATGATATTGCAAAGGTCATAAAGTTTATCACCTTAAGAGTAATTAAAAGAAGATGAACAACTTTACTCTACTAAGAAACAAAGGCCAAGATTATTCATAGAATCCCTTATCTACTGGAACCTTTATAAGAATCTCAGCAACAATCCATTAACGAGATGCACGTCTCACATAAATAAAAGGTAGAAAAGTTACACTAGGCAGTCTGATAAAGCTAATTGGATCACTAAGTACCATAAGTTTTTATACTAATTAATAACGATATGAAGTGGCATTTTATTGTATTCTCTTAATTAGTTTTTGGAGCATTCCTAGGGGTGTAAATGGATGAGTTCCGTTCGATTTTTAGCAAAATTAAACCAAACCAACTATATTGATTTGAATTGGTTCGATTTTATCGCTTTTTTTGTTGTTGAGTTTCTCGGGTTTTTTGTTATATTAACATTATATTTCAATCTTACTTTGTTAAAGTTATAGATAAAGTTTTGATAAGTGAATATATATTTAATAAAAATCGAAATAACTGACAATCATATGGTCCACTAATATATTCTTATAGGAGGGTTGTTTTAATACAAAAATGATAGTTATTCTATTAGCCGTCTAATAATAATATTTTGTTGATATACATTTTCAAGGTTGACCAATTAATAATTAAACATAAAAATCAATATGAAACCTAAATAATGATGTGTTCTATTTAATTTTAAACTTATCGAAATACCATTTTAAATTCGAAAAAACATATAAGAATTTAACAGATCTTGACATATGAATATGAAAAAAAAGAGATTGACGCATTGCAATAACACTTGGTAAAAAAGTGATGGTACAACCCATTATTTAAAGTAAATAAACATAGATGCACTTTGCAGTTCTATTAAATATTTATGAGAGAATCTCAAATATTTCTAGATATTTTTTTAATTTTTTTTATATAAAGTATTAAAAGTTTATATAAAAATTATATATTTATATGTCGGGTTGGTTGAAATTTTTTGCTTAAAATCAAATCAATCAAATAAAAACTAATCGAATTTTTTATCAGTTTGATTTGACTTTTCGATTTAGTGCAATTTTTTCAGTTTGGTTTGAACACCCCGACGTACCCCTAAAGACCCTTGATTTTGGCGAGGATTGCAACCTCTTCTATTCTTTTTTCCAAATATGTTATTGAGCCTATACATTGGAAAATAAGTCAAATTCCAACTGTCTGTGAACAATTTTTTACCAATTAATAAGGAAAGAGATGGTGAAGAAAAGTACGTAAAATTGGGCCTTCACATTGTTTAAGTTGTAAGCAAGGTGCACATGTTTGCTAAGCTGTGTTCCTATGCTCATACCAGGCAAGCAGGCCACCCTCTCATGATCCAGTCTACCAACTTCGTGCTATTATTTAATTTCTTTGTTAAACTATTTTTTTTTTTGTTTAGCTATTCAGTAATCGAAAACATATTGATTTAACTAAATCGGAATCAAATCAGATAGTCTACCTAAAGCAAAGAGATCTCTGTTTCAAAATTTTTCAATCTAACTCGAAACTTTTGATTAAGGATAATCTGATCCCGATAATATTTCAATATATTCTTTAGTAGTGAAAAGAATATATGAACAACTTTCTTATGACATGTGAACCACCAAGTGATAAACCTTTGTTTTAACTCCAAGAGAAGAAATAAGTAATTTAATTTTCGTTATGAGGAAAAGGGAGGGAGTTATTTGCTTGGGGATGTGAGTGGTCATTGTCGGTCCACCACAGTTGCTTTTAAAGCGAAATGTCTATCGCGCATGATTGTCTCATAACAACCTCTCCTCCACCGCTTCGTCGCCTTTTTTTTTAGATTTATTTTTTAGGAATGATTTTGTATACCGTTAAAATCGGACTTGTATATTGAATGACAGATCGGGATTGAAACGTGAATGGTTGAAGATCGACTCCGGGTACCATCGAACTAGGGCTCGAGTTTAAAGTGCCCGTCTTCAAAGAAATCGAGTCCGTGACCACGGAACCTGCCCTGACACCAAATGAGTGTGAGGAAACATTGTCAGACCGAATAATAGAAGGCCGAAGTCCGTAACCGGTCGAGTAACACAACGAAAATCTCGGCAGCTATCAATGAGATACCGGCTAATTAACAAATCATGGGGTTTTCTATCTTTTATAGAGTTGTACCCAAAGTAGCACTCCCCTATTATATAAAGTGGGTCTACTTATTTTTAATGTACATTGTAACACTACTCAGAGCAATATACTATTATTTTCTCTTTAAATTCTATTTCAATTATGTCTTGATGGTGATCAAAGTACATCCTCTTCAAAGGGGGATCATCCGCCCAAGGCTCTTACTGTCTAATTTGTTTGATTCATTTTATCCTACTTTATTTATAATTTTAATTTAACGTGTTACTTTGTGTCAATTTAATCCATGTATTTTAAAACCGCTTAAAATCGGATAACAATTAAATTTATGAGGATAAATAGTTTGACGCTCACCATGGGGCTAATGATAATAATAGTTATTTGATACAAGTTTTTATAACAACACTATTTTATACTTATTTTTTGGAGTGTCTCTGATTTCAGGGTAAAATGTCGAACTCCCAATCATCACCCTACACGTCGGCAATGATTTCGGCCACCATGGCAAAAATGATAATGTAACACCTGAGGACGATGTGCCCCCGATCAATCTCGACGGAGTCCCGTCTGTAGATTCATTCAACGCCAGCTCACATATGGCCATCAATACAAATTTACCCACTAATCCTGAGGACAACGTCTGTCAGGATGTTTGATCGGCCGCTCAAAGAACACACGACGACGAAGATGGTGAAATCAAATCTTGGGAGATCTTTAAAATGTTACAGGCTTAACATGCGGCAATAGCCCAACTCAAGAACCAGAGTCGCCCGCCAAGTAGGATTGAGCCTGAGCCATACCAGGAAGTTGTTCATAGAGTTGAATCAACCTTAAGGAGATCGAATGAGAAGGAATCGAGGACTAAGATGGTAATCATGAAGATGCTCGAGGAACTAACAAAATGGATTGAGTCGGGAGAGAAGAAGATCGAGGCAAAGGACAAGAAGGTGAAAACCTTCAATTCCAGGGTCAATCAAATCCCAGGAGCGCCGTCGATATTGATAGGCCTGGACTCTAAGAAGTTCGTATAGAGACCCTGTCGAAAGAAGCTATGATATGGTATCATAATTTACCACCTAATTCTACTGGATCATTTGCTATGATTGCAGACTCTTTCGTGAAGGCACACGCCGGGGCTATCAAGGTCGAGACCAGGAAGTCGGACCTTTTCAAAGTAAGGAAGAGGACAATGAAATGCTTTGAGAGTTTGTGTCCCTGTTCCAAATGGAACAAATTGACCTACCACCGGTCGTTGATAATTGGGCCGTTCAAGCCTTCACCCAAGGACTCAATGTTCGAAGCTCGATGGCTTCACAATAATTGAAGCAGAATCTGATAGAGCACTTGAATGTTACTTTGGCCGATGTGCATAAACGTTATCAATCAAAGATCAGGGTCGAAGATGATCATTCCATTTATCCTGTCAGGTCCGTCGCTAGAATCAAGAGAGATATCGATCGTGAATCTACGGCAATCACGACTTGAGTTACCGGTCTGTAAGAATTACCACAAAGTGAAAGAATCCCTTGGTTTCCACTAGGAGCGATACGGGCGGATCGGATCGGATATGGTTCAGATCGAAAATGGGTAATAAAAAAATGGATAAATTATCTGGCTCGACCCATATTTAGTATGGATAAAAAACGGGTTAACCGGCATAATATAGGTAACTACATCAATGACTTCTTGAATATGATTACTTTTGGGAGAATTCTTAGTCTCCCAAACTTGATGAACATCAATTTGAGGTTTTACAAATGTAAAAGTTAATCATGTTGGTTATCCATTGGTTACCCATTTTCTAAATGGATAAATATGATTCTTATTTATATTTGACCCGTTTCTAAAAAATCTATTATCCAAACCTTTTTTTAGTTGATAATATGAATTGTTAACTAGTTTCTTTTAATCATTTTGATGCCACTAATTTTCACAATCTAGACGTAAAGAATTCGACCCTACCCGTCGTTTTTTACCACGAGAAACATTAGAAAAATCGCCTTTTTCTATCCCATAATGGTGTATTTGTAATGAGATAATGGGTTAATTTGTACCAGTAACTTTTTACAACATATTTTCTAGGTTATTATTTGGACACAAATGACATATACTAATTTGTATAGGTGGATGTTGCCCCACTTGCTCGAGTCTTTGTTGCTACCATGCATATACCCACATGCCCATTTCTCGCTCAAAGTTCCATAAATTATTGGTAAGTCTACCAGCTTCAGAATCTCAAGATACTACTCGAGGACAATGAATTAAGAAGGATACTCATGATGCTGAGTGTTAACTGACTCGATTAGTTTCATATGTTTGTTAGAGTATACCATATACATTATTTAATTTGTTGTTCCTACACATATAGATTAGTATAAGAAGGAAGACATAATGCTGATTCCAGCAGACAAATAGTTGTCGTATTAAACTATAGAATATACAGTTGTGTGCTAAGACAATTTCCTCACAAGTTCCATAGTGTTGTATGGAAGTCAGTTGCATTGCACGGAACAAGTACAATACTTACATTAGGTGACAGACATAAATCTCATAGATTAGCTGTAATAAAGATTAGGAGGTGTTTGGATTGAATTATAAAAAATAGCTTTTAAGTTAAAAGTTAAAAATTATCAGTTTGTTGTATTTAACTTTTGACTTTTGACTTATTTTTATATTCTATCCGTTTCAATTTATGTGAATTCATTTGACTGAAAACAAAGATTAAGAAAAGAGAGAAGTTTGAACTTGTGGTATAAAATAAGGCACATATATTTTGTGTAGCTATAAATCATTGCATAAAGGTAAATTGTCTCCAATTAGGGAAATAAGTCATTTTTTTTTAAACGAACTGAAAAGGAAATAGGTTCGCATAAACTGAAACAAAAGAAGTATATTTTATGCCTAAAAGTAAGTGTTTTTAAGAAATTTTTACCATTGCCAAACACCACACAAACTAAAAAATGTTTAAAAACTAATAAGCACTTAAAATAAGCCAATTCAAACATATCTTTTTAATTTGATGACTGCGTTTTGCACAGAGTCAGCCAAGTGTGGCTTTCAGGTCGTCTAAGTGTGGACATTAGGCTTTCTAGCTTGAAATTGGGTGCCCAAAATATATTAGAGTGGCTCATCACCAGTCCAATTGTAGAACTACTCGCAGCCCAAATGAACCATTTATTAAAGAAGGGAAAGCCCAAAACAGCCGTGCTCCACACTTCTTAAACACTTGAAGGTGCACTTAGCTTGTTTTTCTATACGGAATTATTTAAGCTAATTATTATGAATTAATAGCTTATTTTCACAACACTGATCCATGACCATGAATAAAATTAGAACATCTGCACTCAGTTGACTTCCGATCTAAGTAATATATTAATTAATTAGAAAAAGAAGATAAGAAAAAAATAGATTAAGCTCTAAATAGACCAAAGAACTTGTGCCGAATTTGCTATTAACATAAACTTCCCCAGTTAATGCACATACCATTGGCTTACAAAAAAGATACGCATGAAAAGTTCACAAAACTGGCAAAACACCATGTACAATGCTACAAGCCTACAATCTAAGAGGATAATGTATACACTAAATTAAACTACTTGGAAAAAGACCAAAACCCAGACAAAAACACCCATTTTGGATTGTGTTCAAACGCTGATTTAAAATTGGTTCAGACTGGATGCCACGGCCATAGATGCTGCTACGCCTCCAGGAAGTGTAGCCGAGTCACGCCTAGTCCTTATTTCAGCACCCACCACTCCTTCTGCATCTTCCTTCTTCACTGCCTTGTCCCCTATAAGCCTGCTCGTTGCATCCTAAAGAATAGTACAAAACAAGAATTAATTTCTATCCTCTGTTTCTTTTACATTTTATAGTAGCTAATAAGACACAAAAGGGTCAAAAGTTCCCCTATACTATGCGTCATGTAGTGGCGGATTTACATAGTGGCTCGATTTTTCCATGACAAATTTAAAAAAGTTGTCCAGGACAAATTCGACCCTCTATAAATGGAAGACAAACTGCACTACTATGAAAAGACTTACTGTTAGAACATCACTGAGAGTGGTTTTATCATCCTCATGCATGCTTCGAGCATTTATTGCAGCTGCATGTTGAGCTTCTGCTCCTATACCTCCAGGCATCAGTTCACCTAGTCCAGTAGCTCTTACTTCTGCAGCCTGTATCGCTGAGGCGTCGCTCTGTTCAATTGGTTTGTCCCCTGCAGTAAGAGCCACTGCCTCTAGAGCTTCACCTATGGTAGTGGACTCGGACTTAACTCCTGTTGTAGGATATCCATCACCTTCTTCTGATGGATAAATATATTGTCCAACAACCTAAAATTGATAAAATCCTTTAATGTATTTTCTCTCCTGGCTTTAATACATAATTCATAGAACAAATATCATGACGTTTTTCAAACCATGAAATTTAAAACTAGTTTTGATATATAGTGGAGTAGTACCTCTCCAGCGACAGCTTCTGAAACAAGGCGAGTACCCCCAACTTCTGTTTGAGAGACGGTGACACCTTTATCTCTTGCGATATCCGTCATGTCATCACGACTTACGGCACCAATACGCTCATTGTGAGCGGCGGCTGACTGCATAATTGACGCAGGGCCACCTCTTGGAACATGACCCAGCGCTATACTCTCAGCTGACTGCATGATAGTTGCATCTTGTGGTGCTACGGGTTTTGAAGCAAGTTGGCTTGAGACCTCGAACACATCCCCGTATTTGATTGGTTCACGACTACCATCCTGAGTTTGTTGTTCTTGACTCATTTCTTTAATTTCCATTTCCAACGAGTTAGTATACAGCTTTTTTCACTGAAATATAGGGTATATCATATCGACCTCCATTAAATAGCGGCAGGAAGGAAAAGGTACGGTCAACAATGTACTCCATTAGAAGTTGGAAATACACGTGTTGCTGTGCTTGGTGGAACACTTCAATCTTGATTTTACAGGTGCTGGTTTGTAGTTTTCCGTTTAAGCCAGCCACCTTTTCTTTTCTACTCAAAACAAAAGTTCTTCCCGAGGTCGTGTTTATATTCCTTTTATTCCTATTCCTATTTTCCTATTCCTACTATTAATAAGAGAGTTTGATAAGCTTAGCGTCGTCCAGAGGCAGATTCATGTATACTCCCTTTCTAGGCAGTGTACCATAGTAATTTTTTTCGGATAAAGTATTTAATTTTTAGTGAAAATTCATGGTTAAAAGAGTATTTGGTACAACAATAGCTTTGTACACTATTGACCTCTGGTCTAGCGTTTGAATCTACTTCTTTATCTTCTGTCTCTCAGTCATTTTTCTATTTTTTTCGTTATTTTCTGTTCCGTTCAAATTTCATGTCCTATCTCTTTTCTTTCTTTTTTTGTCATGCATTCTTGTGTTTTTGGGTTCATCTTTTGATATATCCGTAAATTAAATATTGAGTTTATTACTTATAACTAAAATTAATGATGCTTATTGATAGTTCTCCAATATAAGTCTTAGAGAACCAAATCTAATAATGGTCGGATAATAACGCACCAGTCCTTTTAAAATTCTGAATCCACGTATGATCATACTGATTGCTGACCAAAGGGACTTCTTTGACATTTTAATTGATTTATTCTTAAATTATGCTAAAGTTGGTGTTATATACAGTGTTAGGCAGGAGTTGGACTCTTGTTATAAGGGAGAATAATGGAGAGCTTATTAATACTTTCATCATTACTCTAAGTATATTAAAAGATTGGAGATTGATCAAGTACTCTTTTTCCTTTTAATTTCTGGAGCGTTATTTTGATATGAATGGTTAAAGAATTGTTAATTACTGTTTAAACTTGATTACGCAAGACATGTTTGTATTTTGTTTTATATAATCTCAACAAAAAAGAAAATAAATAGCATATTAAAATAGTGGGGAAAAAAGAGAGAGTATAAAGACATTATATTAAGCTTAAAAACAATTCAAGATTCGTATCACTTTTTTCTCAAGCGATAATCATCATTTAAGAGGTGTAGATGCACATAAGCAAATCATTTGTAAATGATATTTAAAGGTATAAAAGTTAAATAAAACGCAACAAATTGGATTCTTTTTCTCAATATCTTACAATATATTTGATCCATGTGCTAGACGACTAGGTTTTACATTAATTAATTTTCTCTTAGTGAGAACACATGTATATAACTATTGTGGTAAAAACTTACCCGCATATGATGTTTATACTAAACTATATTAACTCACTATGATTAATTAATTTAATTAGATAAGAATACGTGTAATTTACCATAGTTAAAGTCCATATACAAGCAAGACATATGTCATGTATCTATATTTAATTACCAACTATTGTATTCTTTATATAGATGTACAAATATTGAGGGTATTACTACATCGAAACTGATTCTAATTCTAAAAGCCTCAGTCACAGTATTAATTTTCTTATTTAAAAGTACTTTTACAACGATTTGATGGTATAAAACTATGAGTATGAAATCTCATGGTGATCTATTTGGTTTCTCACTTTCTGTACTAAGGCTGCAGGTTTGTTTATCTCAAATCAGAACAAAAAAAAAAAAAAAGATGCAATAAATACAGACTGAATGAAGACAATAAATTTTTAATGTTTTGGTGAAATAATACTTTCAAAATGAGTACGTATTAGATAATTTATTTGGATATAGAGGGTTCAATATATAGTTAAATTAATTAGTAGGAGAAATTAAATATGAAATGCATCAAATTTTAGTCCACATATTACCCCGACCAGGTTCGTATACAACTTGTGATTTCCTTGTTGTAGAACTTGAAAATTAGCATCGTTTCTTATCTGGAATTTTTTAAGAAGATAAATAATGCAAAACCACAAAAGATAGGAAATGTACATCTTGCGCTTACGAAATCACAAGTGAATTTACCATGGGCGAAAAGACAATTGTCTCACGAAGTTTAGCCAAAGGAAAAATCACGAAATTGAAAATTATGGGGTTCCATTAATGGAAATTTAATATATATTGACTAGCAGTTTTACCTATTAATTTTCCGAAATGATAGCCACTTTAAAGCAGGAGTTCATGCAGGTTTTTTGCAAATAATATTAGCATTATTTATTTATTATGAGGTGTACTAAAATAACAATCTTTCACTGTTGACTTGCTTTATTTTCTATCTTAAAGGTGGATCAAATTAAGCAATTTACTGTTAAAAGGTTGCATTTGAGACTTAATGGACGGTCCAAAGGAGTCTTAAAACTTCAGTAAGACCACTCTTCACTGATGTTACAGGTTGAATCAGGTTATACAATGCATTGTAATACAACATACTTTGTTCATATTGGGCCGGACAAATCATATTGGGCCCGGACATTGTCCGGGATATCCCACTAGTCTTTTCTTTCTTATTAATAAGGGACAGTTCGAGGAGATTGGAGTCGTGAGGGGTAATTTGGGAAAATGACAAATCTTTGGCCATTGCCACGTGCTAATCCTGCTTCTTTTTTAGACCGTCCAAACGGACGGACTCCGCTTCCTCCACATTTTGCACAGTCTTTACACTGTTCTCTCTCTGAAATTTTGATAGCTGCTCAACTCCTCTTCCAATTTCCTTCGTGTCTTTCAATCTTCGCTCCTGGATAGTTTATTCACTTTGGTTGTGAAGTTATAAGGTGAGTTTTGATTTTTTATTTTCTTGATTTTCGAATAGCTGCTGCATTGAAATTGTTTGAATTGAATAAATTGTTTGTCCATCATTTTCTATCATTCGTCAAGAAAATACTGGGACAAATACCTAATTATAGAAGAAATTGATTTTAAACTATAAGTTTCTAAGAGTATGATTGCGTGTTAAAGCGCACACATCTATCCCCCTAAACAAAAAATTTCCTATTTTTGTGTTGCAATTGGGGGACTGATAAGGTGAGTGAGTGAGAGCTGGCTAGAGCAAAGGTAATTTTGTTAGAGTTATAAATGTAGTTATGTTAAATTCTCAGCTGAAGCCGATTTGCCTCACTAGGATTATATCTTCCAAAATTGAATTAGTTTCACTCCCTTACCCTCTTCAACTTTACAAAGTGATTTAGCTTCCATTGTCCATTTACTAGATTCAAATTTACACTTAGATTTCACCATTCGTATAGGTATTTAATTATAAAGTTGGAAATAATTTAGTCTTTTCTACTAATATAATTTATTTGACGCAAAAGTTATCGGTCACGTTGTGAGTTATAGACAATCGAAAATATAGAAGAAGGATAAATCATAATCGAGTATAATAAACCCCAAAATAGAATCAATATGGTTATGATGTTGTGAATGTTAATAAAAACGAAGAAGTTATGAATATAATCGATGATCGAAATTGAGACGATAGTAGAGAGAGAATGATAAAAGTTATATTATTAGAGAATAACACTTGGTCTCTTACAACAGAGAAAATCCCTCTTTATATAGAGGTGAGATTTTCTCGCTAAAATTACAATTCGTCGAGGGGTCTCTGACACCCCTGGAAGAGGGGACGTCTATATATACATGTCGACGCCACGTCTTTACTATAAAAAATGCGAGAGAGGGTCGTACCCTCGATGTTACATGGGTGTGAGGAGAAGTGCATTCGGTCTTTAATAGTTGAATTCGATTTGGTCCCATACAGTTAGTCCCTCAATGGGTGGAAAAGTCGATCCGCCGTGGCGTCGTTCGTATATTGACACGTGACCCGCTTTTGAATTGACGTCATTGACGGCATGCATCATAATTACAACTGCTCCCATACAGATCAGGGGGCGATTTGATGGCGGCCCCGGAAGGGTTCCCAGAAGTATGGAATCCCGAATATGAGTGTCGTTTTATGCACTTAACGTTTTCCATTGCTTACGCCTATTCAATCTCCGTAACCTTTCTCATTTTTTCTATATTTGCAGCTATGGTTTTTCCGCCCCAACATGTGCCAGATATAAGGTCGTGGATGGAGAGAGTAATCTCTCTTGCGGAGGAATGTCGGACGTGGGCGGCATTTATCGCGAAATATGGTCTTCCAGGTACTGCACCAACTTTTTGGTTTGGCGATTTTATTTTCTAGCGTCGTCTCTTGACCTACCTTTCTTTGGTTAATGTTTTGGCAGGCCGGAGTGCCCCTCTAAGGAGGAGAAGATACAACGCTATAGCTCCCTCGTTGGTGGACTCTGACTACGAGTATGTAACTCAGGAGCGTTAAGATGAGGATGTTCTTGAAGTCACTCAGTCTGAGGGCAAGCATGCGACCATAGAGGACTCTAGTGAGGATGCTTCCAACGCTGCTCGTTCTGAGCGCGAGAATACGACTCGAGAACCGTCAGTCGAGGATGCTCCTGAGGCTACTCGGCCCGGGGTCTCGCCGATAGTCGAATCTATGAATGAGGAGACTCCTTCTCCTCCATCTCCTCATGTTGGAGAGGAGGCTTCTGATGGCGAAGAGCCCCTAGAGCGGAAGAGGCGTTGACTGCTTCTTGCCAAAGGCATAGCAGTAGAGCGCGGGAAGGCGATTACCCGCCGTCCTGAATCGAGGCCAGTCTTGATGGGCGATGCTATTCACCAAAGAGGGCGGCCCTTCTGAGGGGGGTCGTACCCAATATTTCCTCCTCGAGAGTCGAAGGAGGAGACATATCGGCCGCTGCCGAGGCGGCTGCTGGCGAAGAAGGAGTGGATTCCGGGCGGGCTCCCGCGGCTGCGGACATGGCGCAAGGGGATCATGCTCGAGTGGATATGGTGGTGGTGGGGCCTAACCATTGGATTGTGATTCCAACGGGATATAACATGTTTATGGATAGCGAGAAGGCTGCGGCGGACATGACTTTGCTGTGCGCGGCTGCAGAGACCGAGATATTAAAAGATGTCACCGATAGGGACTTATCCCGACGAGTCGCCATTGCAGCTTTGCAGGTATGTCGGGCTCTATACATCAGAATTCGACTTCGGGTACATTCGCGAGTCCCATAGTTTTCTACGGAGCTTCCGTGACCGTTTAATCTCGGGGCCGGGTCCGTTTAACAAAAATATTGATCAAAGTCAACTTTCATCATATAAATATCAAAATTCTTCAAATGTTTTACTGAATTCACATAATTTAACATAAAAGATTTTCGGCTATGCGTCCGGACTACGCACAGAAAATGAGACAAGTAAAAATAAGGTTTTCAAGACCTCAGAAAACAAGGCAAATTTTTCAAGGAATGCATGAAGAAATAGGTGATGACCCTTTGGCCCTTGGCCTTAAGAATATTGAACGTTCTCTTCGGCGATGACTTTTGGCCTCGAGGGTGTGATTTTCAACATTTTTCAAAATATTATCCGTCGTCGTTCGATTGAGGTCGAACTCTTTTCTTTCGCGAGGGTCTTTGACCTTTAGAGTGTTATTTCGAACTTGTCAAAATATTAACTGTCGTCGTTCGATTGAGGTCGAACTCTTCTCTTTGGAGAAGTCACTTGGCCTTTAGGTTGTTATATCAAGCTTGTCAAAGTATTAACCACCGTCATTCGATCAAGGTCAAACTCTTTTTTTGGCGAAGGCACTTGGCCTTTATGTTGTTATTTTGAGCTTGTTGAAATTAACCCGTTATCGTTCGATTGAGGTCGAACTCTTCTCTTTGGCCAAGACCCTTGTCTTTTAGGTTATTATTTCGAACTTGTCAAAATATTAACCGTCGTCATTCGATTGAGGTCGAACTCTTCTCTTTGGCGAAGGCACTTGGCCTTTGGGTTGTTATTTCGAGCTTGTCAAAATTTTAACCGTCGTCATTTGATCGTTGTCAAACTCTTCTTTTTGGTGAAGACACTTGGATTTTAGGTTGTTACTTCGAGCTTGTCAAAATATTAACGCGCCATGGTTCGATTGAGGTCGAATTCTTCTTTTTGGCGAAGGCCTTTGGCCTTTAGGGAGTTATTTTGAACTAGTCGAAATATTAAACGTCGTCGTTCGGTTGAGGTTGAAATCTTCTCTTTGGCGAAGGCATTTTAGGTTGTTATTTCGAGCTTGTCAAAATATTAATAGTCGTCGTTCGATCGAGGTAGAAATCTTCTTTTTGGCAAAGGCTTAGGTTGTTATTTCGAGCTTGTCAAAATATTAACCCGTCATCGTTCGATTGAGTTCGAACACTTCTTTTTGGCGAAGGCCCTTGGCCTTTAGGGTGTTATTTCGCACTTGCCGAAATATTAGTCGTTGCTGTTTGATTGAGGTCGAAATCTTCTCTTTGGCGAAGGTGTTTGGCCTTTATGATGTTATTTCGAACTTGTTGAAATATTAACCGTCGTCGTTCCCAATTTTTTGGAGAATTAGGTATCCTCTAGGGGAGTCCATGTTTGCTTAATATTGTTTGCATATGAAAGTATAATGTCTAAGAGTACGAAACGTTGTTGCTTTGCTCACATTTATTTCATGCATACATTGGAGTTTCCTTGTCTAATTTTTTCGCTTTCCGGTCTAAGATGTCATTGGGGGCGATATTTCGGCTGTTATTTAGTATTTTTTTCGTTCTCCGGTTGGGATGTTTCTTTTCTCGCTCACCTGCGCGGCGCTTGCGTTCCTGTTTGAGCAAAGAGTAGAAGGTGAGTTAAAATGATATTTTCCTTACCCCGATCGGATGAGCCGGTGAATGAGGGTGGATTTATAACGTCGCTCATTTTGCCTGGCATTTCAGTGGTTGATGGTGATGATTTTTAAATTCGGTGGCTGTATTCAGCTCTCTTTCCCCTTCTATGTTGTGCTTTTGCTCTGCGTGGGTTGGGCTTTGCCTTAGCGCTCTTTTCGATGGGTAATCGTATTTTTAGTTTTTGATCTGGAAGAGACTAGGAAATTTCACTAAGAAATCTCCACAGACGGCGCCAAGTTGTTTGACCCTTAAAGATATCGAAACCTTTTTAGATAAATCAATAGAAACAATGAAGAGGTAAATCTTAGTTAAACATAATAAATTCCAGATCCGTAAGATAATTGGAAATATAATGCATAAGATAAGATAGAGGTAACTAATCTTATTGATACTTTTCATTGTGGCTCCCATTAATTAACGGAGGAGACCATTTTACATATTCTTTTGGAGATTACTTTATTCTTTCGTCTACTATTTTTTTTGAAGATCACATAGGAGAGGAAAAAGCCCTAGAGATAGAAGTCATCCTACCCTATATATAGTTATGAAATCTTTGCTATGTATTTTATTTGATGCTCTTTCATACTATGGCCGCCTTTGTCATCCCCTAGACATTGTCCCTTTTGACTTGATGGATATTATGAGTACTGGATTTCGAATAAAACATGTCATTTTTTGCTGCATCGCTGCTTGGATGGGATGTCGGTCGGATCGACCGTAGCTATCAAATTTCGACCAATACAAAATTGAGTCTCTTTAGTTTACAACTCAATCTTAGCAGTTCAAAATTATTAACGTGAAATACCTAGTTTACTTAATTGAAATCGGGTGATGAATATGTGTGTAGGGAACATGTGTCTATGCCTCCATGGGTTCCCTGATTTTAAGGAATCAATGAACTTTTGCACATAGTATTCAAATTGCACTGCTATTCAAATTAGACTGATAAGTCTATAATCCTGCTTTGGAATTGTCATTTCTCAATATTAGCGGTATTTCATTTCAAATAACTTTTTTTAGAAACTCGTCCACCAGACTTTGTAATGACTTCAATGGAGTAATTAATTTGAACAATTAAAGAAAAAGAATTACAAAACTTTTTATGAATGATAACGAAGATAGTTGCAAGTTTCCATTTCGAAGCAAGAAATTTCATTTACATTAATTAAAATACTTTGTGGTATAAACTAAGGTACATATATTTTGTGTAACTATAAATCATTACATAAAAATAAATTATTTTCAAATAAGAAAATATGTCATTACTTTTGGCACAGAATAAAAGGAAATAGATTCATGAACACTGAAAAAGAGGGAGTATTATAGGGTAAATTTCACAAATGGTCATATAAGTATGGTATTTTTTCACTAAAGTCATATAACTTTCTTTTCTCACACAAAAATCATAAAACTTTCACTTCTTTACTCAAAAAATCCTAGCTACAGGCTAAGACAATCCTTCGGTCATTTTTTGATTTTTTTTTTCACTTTTTCATTTTTTTTTTAAATTAAAAATATTTTTTATTTAAAATAAAAACTGAAAAACTAAGATAAAACTAAATTCTTTAAAAAAACTGAAAAAAATATATTTTTCAAAAATGAAAATATTTTTTTCAGCTTTTAAAAAATAAAAACATTTTATTAAAAATATTTTTTCTAGTTTTTACAAAATAAATGCTTTAAAAAACTGAAAAACATTTTTTTTTGTAAAAATTGAATTTTTTTTTGTAAAAATTGAAAAAAAAAACTTTACTAAATTAGTGGACTATTGTTGCATTAGTTTAAAAAACGAAAAATATTTTGCATTTCTTGAAAATGTATCTTTGTTGGACTTTATTTAGTTTGCAAAAAATAAAAATATTTTGTTGAAAATATTTTTTTCAGCTTTTAAAAAATGAAAATATTTTATTAAAAATATTTTTTCTAGTTTTTACAAAAGTAATGCTTTAAAAAAACTAATAGTCCACTAATTTAGTAAAGTTTTTTTTTTCAATTTTTACAAAAAAATTCAATTTTTACAAAAAAAAAATGTTTTTCAGTATTTTTAAAGCATTTATTTTGTAAAAACTAGAAAACATATTTTTAATAAAATGTTTTTATTTTTTAAAAGATGAAAAAAATATTTTCAACAAAATATTTTCATTTTTGAAAAATATTTTTTTTTCAGTTTTTTTAAAGAATTTAGTTTTATTTTAGTTTTTCAGTTTTTATTTTAACGAAAAAATATTTTTAATTTAAAAAAAATGAAAAAAAAAATTTCAAAAAATGACCGAAGGATTGTCTTAGCCGGTAGCTAGGATTTTTTGAGTAAAGAAGTGAAAGTTTTATGATTTTTGTGTGAGAAAAGAAAGTTATATGACTTTAGTGAAAAAATGTCATAGTTATATGACCATTTGTGAAATTTACCCGAGTATTATATACCATACTTGTTTGTGCCCAAGGTAAGATTATCGACTAACTTTCTAAATGGCTAACTTACTTAGTATGTACCAACAACACTAATTTATGAGCTGCTAGTGTATAAGAAAAATATAATTTTTCTTAATCTCTTTGGTTGACTTGGTGTTATTGGGAGGTCGCGCGTATAATTCTTCAGCCTCCGGTCTAAAATAAGTGATTTTTTGGATGTTTTTACACATATTAAGAAAGTCACCTTTTAGCATTAATTAGCAATAAAATTGACCATTTTAACCTTACTATCTCACATAAACACATAATCCAATACTATTTACTCCAACGATAATGTAGGAAAAATATCATTAAGTCATTCTTGAAATTCGAAAAAATCACTTATTTTGAGCCAGAAAAGACTATGTTGCTTCTGATTGTCTACCTATATTCTTCCATTGCTACCGAGTATGACCTATCAAGAGTAAAGCAGCAACATGGAATTGTAGAGTTCCTAGACTAGTTTACCACAGCCATTGTTCTCAACTTTTTACTTTAACGAAAATGGAGTTAACTTTACCATTAAAATGTGGCCATTGAGAGCAACAGTGCTGAGTAGAATATGGTGAAAAACCGCCCCAAGCAGAATCTATACCTGTCCCACTTGCAAAGAGAGGATTGGCGAATAATTCACCTTTAGAGTAAATTTCAGCAACGGTTATTGGCTGGAAAAAATACGTTGATGAAAATTCGTAATTCTTAAGATAAAAATTGAAGCCTTATGATCCATCCTTTTCTTGACATCATGGTGGTATATGGAGTGTGGAGCCTCGATTTCACATCATACTAGACTAGGATGTGTCACTGCCAGCAAGTGGAATGACACATATTTGGAGTGCTGACACAAGGTAGAGAGATGTAGCTAACATTTGCAAGACCCCACTTATCTCATCACCAAAATTATACTTGCACCACCTATTAAGGCACTGTTTGGCCACGAGTTTTGTTAAATTCAATTAGAAATTTATTTTCAAAACTCATGTTTGGTCATAAATTTTACCCATATTTTGACCAAATCGCAAATTCCAAATCCCAAAATCAGCTATTGAACTGATTTTGGACTAAAATCCCAAAATTTGAGAATATTATACATATTTTTTCAAAATAAAGTTAGAAAATATATTTTGAAAACGTATGCCCAAACACATATTCGTCTTCAAACCAAAATTCACCGAAATAAAATAAAAATTTTCAAAATAAATTTAGAATCTATAACTAAATGCGCTGAAACTGTAGAAATAATCAGGCAAATGCCCATGGACCAACTTCTAGTTCATCAGATTCGAGAAGAAACTTATCATGATCGTGACAACACTTGAAGCGACCATCTAATTATTAGCAACTTATTGCCAAAGAAGTTGGTATTGTCAATGTTACCTAATTGTTCATTAAGTGAACAATCTACCAGCTGCTGTACTTTGATGAGCATATAACGCCACTATAAGATGAGGAGCGGCAATTACCACCAAACACATGTATGACTTTTGTGAGATCTATTTCAGGGATTTGATGTTCTATGTTTCCCATAAGCGCATTACCACTTTTCAGGGATTTGATGTTCTATGTTTCCCATAAGCGCATTACCACGACCAAAGATTGGCCGCTCCAGAACCTTAACTCTAAGTAACAAGACAGATTCACAGCTGCAAAGCAACTACAACTAAAGCACACTCTAAGCTCCAAGATGATTAAACATTTGACACATCTATAGCCCCTAGGTCAGTAAGGTAGAAGTTCACAGACTACATAACCATGGAAATATAGATACTGCATATAAGAGTATACACCATCAATTTCGCTCTAGGTTTGTTTAGGCCAGCTGAAAACAGAGTAAAATGGTAGCTCTGCTCCTAGTAACCCTCCCCCCCCCCCACAAATCACCATAACATATAACATACAACAACAATTTATGTGAACCCATTTGACTGGGCACAGAGTTTAAGAAAAGAGAGAAGACTTTTGATCTTGTGGTGTAAAATGAGGCACCTTTATTTTGTGTGGCTATAAATCATTGCGTAAAGGTAAATTGTTTCCAAATAAGGAAAGGGGTCATTCTTTTTGGCACGGACTAAAAAGGAAATAGGTTCACATAAATTGAAACGGAGGGAGTAACATACAACAACAATAACAACAACCCAGTATAATCCTACTTAGTGGGGTCTGGGGATGATAGTGGGTGCGCAGACCTTATCCCTACCCTGAGCAAATAGACCTCAGACATCCTTCCCTCCAAGAACTTCTCTACCTTTGTGGGGGTTGCTTACCATAAGAGCAACTCCTCTTGTCTAAAATTCATTTCTGCATTTCAAATGCATGCAACCACGAGTAAATCATAAAATCAAAGGTTACAAAATCCAGCTACGGATATTTCTCTAAGATTAAATCTTCTGCAGATCATTTTCAGATTGGCCTCAGCTCTTAAGCCATTCAATTATTTGATTAATTCCATCCCATATGCAAAACAGATTGAATCTAGTATCTGTCAGTAATAGTAACTGCAACGCAATTCTACAGTTAGGTTCTGATGTTCACAAGAGCAGCATCCACCAAGTGAAAGAGTACATATAAGGAACTATGCTGCGAATGACATTTGCACAGCGCAATGACAGAGAAGACAAAATCAAAGGAAGTTCAATTATTGAAAGGATAGAACCAAGAAAGCTTTTCTTTTTTTCCTTTTTTTGGACCAAGGAAGCTTTGGTGGGATACTATCGGGCAAGCGTAGAGAAGTGCAACTAGATAAGAACAAGCCTACAAATCAACAGGGACAAATCTGTTGGCAATTGGAGTATCAGAGAACATATAATGACATTATGAGAAGAATTACTAGGACAAATACCTAGCACAGGACTGCACATAGTTGAGAAATTGGCATCCCATTAGCAACTGAATAACAATGATAATAATCATTCTACGGTTCAATGTATAATTTGCAACAGTTGATGGTAGAATCATCAACATCAATGTTCTTAGGATACTTCGACCAGCATACAGTTGTATGATGAATTCTTTCTTAGCCACTAGGAGCCATCCAAACGGAGTTTCACCCTATACATTCTTCCCTTGATCATCACCATCACAACATAATAGGGAAAATCAACTCTATGGCACCACCATTATATAATCTTTGAAGGGTAGCAACACTTTTGAATAGATGGAAACCAACAAATTAGATAAACAAAACTTCTGAACCCAAAAGATGTAACTGTCCTGAGCTACCAAAGACAAATGCTACTCATTAAGGTTTAGTATTTCAGCAAGGGAATAAACAAATGGATAGGCCATAGAATCAGTCTTTTGGCCATCTCAAACCTATATGCTTATCCATATGAGCAACTAAAGCTACGCAAATGTAATTATGACAAATCACAATTATAAAACTACACAACAACTTTATAGCCACTAATTCATACCAAAAGTTTCCTCTTTTCATCTTTTCTCAACAACCAATTGTAAACTCCAAATTAGGCGGGTAGTGAAAGAAAGAAAGCAATCTACCAAACTTTATGTGGATACATCTGATTGCCTCTAACTCTAAATCTTGTTGAAGTTTATTACTATGAATCCTCTATATTACTGAACTTTTAGTAAAGAAATGAGTCGAGACCAAAATGATCGAAATTCACATCCAAGGGGTGCTATCTTATTTAGACATAGATAGTTCGAATTATATCCCTTTAGCAAAACGAGCCACAATTGGGACATAAACTGAAAAAGAAAAAGGAACTGAAGCTAGAGATTTATTGTACAAGAATAAGGCGTCCAGCCTCACCAATATCAGCACCATCCACGTCTTCTTCATGTGGGTCTTTGGGGACCGTGACCACCAGCTCGCCGTCGTTAAAAGCGGCGGTAGCCAGCTCCGGCAGAGTTGACGGCGGGAGACGGAATCGCCATAAGTCGAGCTCAAACTCACCTAAAGACGAATCCAAAACATTATCCCCTCGTATCACAATCTTAGTAACACCAGGATAGATCTCAACTGTGTGGGCCCTAATATTGTTCCCAACGTTATCATCGGTCGGGATAACGAAACGCAAAGAATCGGGGCTCTCTTGGATAGACACGTCAGCATCGGAATGGAAAGGAAGTTCGAGAACCTTAGCGAAGATGTGAGGAAGTCGACGGAGCTTCTTTTGACGGCCGGATGAAATGGTGTTGGCCTGGGAGAGTGCCGAAGCGATGTCGTATCGGAGCGTGATGTTGCGTTTTCTTGGTACTGGATGAACCTTCATTGTTTGAAGCTTAAAAGAAGAAAAGGAAAAGCCTTTCTACAATTATTGATCAACACAAATTTTTTATAAAGCTATGGAGAATTGCAGAAAATAGTTTAATGTTTGTGTAAAATGTAGTGGAAATTCTTGGCTTTGGATGGAAGAGAAAGAAAGTACTAACAAAGGGTTAAAAGAATAGAAAATGGGAAGTTGAAACTTGTTGGGAGATTGATTCCTTTTAGTTTCGGACGGGTTTTAACGGAGGGTTTTTTTTTTTTTTTTTTTTTGGTGCTATATATATATATATATATATATATATATATATATATATATATATATATATATATATATTTTTTTTTTTTTTTTTTTTTTTTTTTTGGTGCTATATATATATATAGAGACTTTTATTACAAAAGCTAGGTAAAATACTAGTAGGTAAACCATAGTTAGTTCTAGTACTATCCTTATCATGCACTTTAGTATTAACATAGTTAGTACTATTAATGTTAACTACGGTTTGATCTGTAGTTACATCCAAAAAGAGATGTTTGTCCTTGGCCATTGCTATTGTTGCAAAAATAGGTGTTGTCTCATACACACAAGGATCAAGCATTGGTACAAAAAATTTGGCTGCCTTTGTTAATTGATCTGCTATCATGTTCTGTTCTCTGTATGCATATCGTACTTGCGGATTATCAAGCTGGTGGAGGAGGTACCTGCAATCATTTATGATATTAGTATAATGAGCATTCTTATTTTGTAATATAGAGGTTATATGCTTAGCATTCAGCTCTATCTTTATAGGCTTTAGATTATATTTGAAAGCTAAATTAAGGCATGTAATAAAGGCATGTACTTCAGTTAATATGGCAGATTCTTTATGTATTGCTTGTGCAAATCCTAATATCCATGCCCCTTTTGAGTCACAAATTACTCCCTCAATATCATTGACATTAGTACCAGTAGCACCATCAGTGTTCAATTTATAATAATTTTGTGCAGGTGGTTGCCATTTAAGCATTTGTGGACGTTTTTTTCCTGGGTTTATGATAATAAGCAGCCTGATAACCAAACTCAGTGGCTTGCATGAAAATTGTAGAGATGTTAAATTTTTCCTTTAGAGAGTTAAAATTGTTCTTGTTTCGAGTTAACCAAATGCATAAGCAAATAGGAAGGAAAGTGGTTGGCCTTAATTTATGCGGGAGACTAACTTTATTAAAGCTAATTAAAGTATAAACCCAATTTTTTGTACCCTGAATGGTATGTATATTGTGGATTAGATTTGCAAGACTTTATTCGTTCCAAAAGAGTTTAGCATTCTTACATTCGAGGAAAATGCGTCGAATTATTTCGTCCATTTCTTGGCAGTAGTCACATGTGTTATTTTGTATTGGGTGTATATGTGTAAGGTATACATTAGTGGGTAGTCGATCATGGCATAGTAACCAAATGAAAGTTTTAATTTTAGGTGCTATTGGAAGCTTCCATATCCAGCTGAAATTTAGTGAATGTGTATTTGTAATAGTGCATGTTTCAATTAGGCTATGGTAGCTCGAATTTGTTGTAAATTCACAAAATTGAGATAGGCCCCAATAGGGAGTGTCATGACCCTTTTTAAGATGAGAATATAAATATTATTGATTTGTTGCACTTTATATCCATAGATAATTCAAACGGAATATTCTTCCCATCTCAATTAGTGTTTTGGAGGATGGATGAAACTTTAATATGATGTTGATTTATTGGAAGAGGTCCTTGAATAAGTGAGCGTAATGAAATATCGGGTTTTAACCAGGGATCGTCCCAAAAGTTAATATGTTGGCATGTATCAATTCTCCATTGTAGACCTTTTTGGCAAGATTGCCAGCCTTTCATTATATTGGACCAAATGCGAGAGTATTTGCAAGCACTGTTCTTATTCAAGTATTTATTAAGAATATTTTTTGCCCACAAGGAATTAGGTGATTTAAAAGCTCTCCAAGCTAAATTAGCTATGAGAGCTGAATTTGTAACCTCTAGTTTTTGTATTCCCAGACCACCTGCTTCTTTAGGAGTGGTGACAGTGTTCTATTTTAGCATGTGGATCTTTTTACGTGTAGTAGTAGTGCACCATAAGATATTACGCTGATATTGACTCATGCTTGATATAGTAGGTCATGGAATGCTAATATATTGCATGATATGATTAGGTAAGTTATTCAAAGCAGATTTAATAAGCGTAGCTCTGCCAGCCATTGTTAGAAAATTTATTTTCCATCCAGCAAGTTTATGTTTAAAATTATCAAGAAGGAATTGGAAGTCTTGATTTCTAGGTTTTCCTTGGAACATAGGAAATCCTAAATATTTTCCAAATGAACTTCCTTCTTTTATACAGAATGAATTTGTAGCAAATTGTTTGTTTTCCTGCATTGTATATTTTGAGAAATAAATCTTTGATTTTTCAAAATTTATTTGTTGTCCTGAATGTAACATAAAGTCATTTAGTACATCTACAATTGCGTGACAGCTTTTAGTAGTTACTTTTGAGAATAAAATAATGTCATCCGCAAAGAATAAGTGTGAAAATGCAGGTTCATTGGTGGAGATCTTAATAGGATGTCATCGTAAGTAGTCCACATATCTTAAAAAATTTTGGGATAACATTTCCATAGACATTATAAAAAGGTATGGGGATAAAGGATTCACTTATCTTATTCCTCTTGTGGGTGAGAAGTACGGAGTTCTTGTACCATTTATGATGATAGATATAGAACTAGTGGGAACACAAGACATAATTAATGATATTGTTGATTATGGAATGTGAAATTATCTTAATGTTTGTTTAATGAAAGACCATTCCAGGCGGTCAAAGGCTTTTTCTAAATCCAATTTAAGGATCATGGTTGACGATTTACCATTCATTTTTGTAATGTAGTTAAGGGCTTCTTGAACAATTATGGCATTATCAAAAGCTCTTTTACCTTGTTGGAAGCTTGTTTGTATAGGTCCTATTATTTTATAAACAATAGATTTCAGTCGACCAACAATTAGTTTTGTAATAAGCTTGTATAAAGTATTGCAAAGACTAATAGGACGAAATTGAGTTATTGTAGAGGGATGCTTTGTTTTTGGTATTAGATACACTAGTATTTAATTTAATTCAGCAGGTATACTATTAATGTAGAATATATCTTCGCAAAACTTAGTAACCTTGTCTTGTACCGCAGACCAGTAATTTGGAAAAAAATATGGATGAAGTCCATCTGGTCGAGGAGCCTCATAAGGTTTAAAATTAAACATAGCATGTTTGATTTCCGCATGAGTAAAAGGAATGGTTATATCTTGTAGTTCATTGTAAGTAGGGTTCCAATTACTAGGACTCCAATATGAATTAGTACTATAAGATTGTTGAGTAGTAAATAAAGTTTAATAATATTGAAGTATTAAGTTATGCAATTGAGTTGGTTCATCTACCCAATTTCCAAATGTATCCTTTAAAGCATTTATTTTATTCCTACGTCTTCTATGTAGAGAGGACATATGGAAAAACTTCGTATTAGCATCACCATCATTAATCCAATTAATTCTAGATTTTAATTTTCATAATTCTTCATCTACATGAAGAATGTTACTGTATTCTAACTTTAGATTTATTTCTAAATTTTGGAGGAAAGTACTGGTTGGATAATGAACTGACTTTGGTAATCCTTCGAGTCTTGCTAAAAAATTTCCTTCATCTTTGAAAATGTTACCAAAATTTTGTTTATTTCATCTAGTTACTACAGCTTGGAATTTATGAATATTAGGTAAAAGTAATTGATCTTCTCACCAAATGCTATGGACTAATTTTTGAAATGGAGGGTGTGAAGCCCACATGGTTTCAAAACAAAAAATATGTTTATCAGCTTCTTCGCTTACCGCCTCATTGATGACAACATTGAATTTTTTCCTTATTTGCCTTACCGGAGGGTAGAGGGGGTCAACGTTCAACCTGTGCATGGCGATATCTCTTGGGATCCCTCGCATATCTAAGTGGAAAAAGGCAAAAAAAAATGGGCATTGTTAGTCAAGAACTCACGTTACTTATAGCCTGTTTGGCCAAGCTTCTTTTTGGCCAAAAATGCTTTTTTGGGCCAAAAGCACTTTTGGCCAAAAAGTGAGGTGTTTGGCCATGATTTTGGAAGGAAAAAAGTGCTTTTGAGGAGAAGCATAAGCAGTTTTGGAGAAGGAGAAAAAGTAGTTTCTCTCCAAAAGCACTTTTTTTGAGAAACACTTTTGAGAAAAATACACTTTGAAGCAGTTTTTTAAAGCTTGGCCAAACACTAATTGCTGCTCAGAAGTACTTTTCAAACTAATTAGCCAAACACAAACTGCTTCTCACCAAAAGTACTTTTGAAAAAAAGCACTTCTCAAAATAAGCTGATTTTTGCAACTTGGCCAAACAGGCTATTAGCTGGTTCAGAGAGGTTGTGTCCGACATATGCCTTTCTTGTGTTATCGGTGTGGTCCAGTTGAACAAGATTAAGGTCTTCTAAGGTTTCTTTTCAAGCTTCTACGATATCCGGGTCTTTGATTATTTCTGCTTGTGCGTCAGTTTTGGTTCTCGACACAGCTGATTACTATGCCTCCGTAATTGCCCCTTTTAGTTGCTTGGTGTGCATGTAGTATTGGGCTATCCGATAGTATTCCTGGACGGTACGTGGCTCGCTTTGAATGTTAAATATTCCCCATGGGGTGGGAAATTTGATTACTTGATAAAAGCTCGATGGAATGGCGTGTATAGCATGTATCCATGGTCGTCCTATGATGGTGTTGTAGGCAGTTTTTGGTTTATGACATGGAATGTTGCTTATAGGGTGACTCCCCCTGCCAGGATGGGCAGAACTATTTCCCTAGAAGTTTGCTCTACTGCATTATTAAAACCCATAAGTGTTATGCATCGTGGTATTATTTTATCCTCGAGACTCATCTGCATGAGAACTCGTGGTTGAATAATGCATCACTACCGTTATCCACCATTATTCTTTTTACATCAGTATCTCCAATGCGTACAGTTATAACCAAAGCATTATAGTGAGGGAAAGATCAATTGTCGGTATCCGAGTTATCGAAGATGATACTGTCTTTGAGGTCATCATACCGTTCGTGGGCAACCGTCCGTTTGAGTTTATGCGTGGTGGTAAATTTCACATGGTTGATTACCGTGTCATCGTTGTCGCTAATAATCATCTGTATGGTACGGGCTGTTAATAGTGTTTTGGAGGTCCTAGGAGTTGGTCATGTCCACGAGCGAAATTGACCCTTCCTTGGTCGCTCAGCAGTTCTTTTAGGTATCCATGGTTTAACATTCTTACCACTTCTTGTCACAGACCTATGCAATCTTCGGTCTTGTGCCCTCTTTCTTGGTGGAATTCACATAGCCCGTTCGACCTCCTGGCACTCGGATCTGACTTTATGTTTTGTGGCCACTTCACCTTCGTGCCAAGCTTCTGTAGTGTGTCCACTATTTATTAAGGAGAAACACAAAAGTTATGAGCAGATAATAGTGGGGGCATACCTTTTTCGCTTCGGGGAGCAGCGACTTGTCGAGGCACGATGTCGGTATGTCGTTGGGGAGGTGGATTAGAGGTTCGAATATAGGGGTGGTGACTTTCCCGATTAAAATGCAGTGGTTGATCCCTTCGATTGTTGTTGCGGCGATCTCTAGCGGGCCGTTTAGGTCATCCTCGTTTACCCTTACTCTGACGCAATAGGCATTATAGATCCCATTTCTATTTATCCCATTTTGAAAGGATGCTACTGCTATTCCATAGACATGTTCGGTAGGCTCATTCTTACCCTAGTAATCGGGCTAAGAAGTCTCGAAGTCCGTCGCTCGTTGGTTTCTTAATGGAAAAGAATCATTGACTCGGGCTTCTCCTTTTTCGCTCTCGCGTGGGCGGTGACGAACTTGTGTTCCATTTCTTCAAACGTTGATATCAAACGTGATGGTAGTTGGGAATACTATGTCAAAGCTCCCCGTTGTTAGAGTTTCGCCAAACTTTTTCAACAATACAAATGGCACATGTTCCTTTGACAGATCATTACCTTTTACCGCGGTAATGAAATGGATCAAGTGGTCCTCAGGGTCCGTGGTACCACCATATATTTTCAAATATGGCAGTATTTTGAAGGTTTTTGGAATAGAATGGGGAGCTGACCCTTAGCTACATGATTGTTCGACGAACCGCCCCACATCGTGTTTTGGCAACGACTTTGTAGCGCCTGGTATTTTATCGATCCTTTCCTGGTGTTTCTTCATCTGGTCGAAGAGTATTTTGTTCTCATTTTCCATCTCTTCCATTTTCTTTAGTATGGTCGTGAGTGCATCGTTGCCTGTATCGGTGACAGTAAGTACGTTACCTATTCGTATAGTGTTTGACTTATCTGCAACTGCTGCGGCTTCTGCGGGTGGCGTGTCTTCGGTATCTCTCTAAGGGGGTTTCTCGAGCATGTTGCTCAAGGTGCTCGTCAACCATTCTTCTAGTAGCTTTTTGATAGCCGGCGGCGTTCCTTTTGCTGCGGATGTTAAGGTTTCTCTTTCGCGCAGGATTGTTAGTTCCCCGTGCGTGGGAGGTGGGATCTCCCCTCAGGTGTGGTGTGGCACTTAGTGTTGTATTTTCGTTGTCTTCTCAACTGGCTTGTTTGAGGGAACTCATGAGGGTGTTTGTGACATTCACTACTGCTTTTAGCCTCGCTTCTCCCTTTCCTGCCATGGTTAGTTTTTATGAAGTTGAAGATAAGTGATTATTTCTCTCGAGAATCTAGATGAAAACTACGATTTCAGCTATAGAAATTCCCACAGACGGCACCAAATTATTTGATTCAAAAGTTATCAAAACCCTTTCGAGCAAATCAATCTAAGGTAAATGAGTAAATCGTAGCTAAGCGTAATAATCTCTAAAGTGAAAGATAGATACAAATAAAGACTTTTCATTCATAAAGATGATATTCTCACTTATTCCAAACCTCCTCTTACAAGGTTATTACCCCCT
Organism: Nicotiana noctiflora; assembly: GCA_032618575.1. Taxonomy (NCBI): domain Eukaryota; kingdom Viridiplantae; phylum Streptophyta; class Magnoliopsida; order Solanales; family Solanaceae; genus Nicotiana; species Nicotiana noctiflora. The sequence continues at coordinate 28,061 of JASVEL010010931.1, forward strand.
TCCTTTATATACAAGGAATAAAAACCTCTTAAAAGATAAAGCACAAGGAATATTCTTAATGTCCCCTAATGGGCCAGCACCATTACAATAGTTGTGCAGTCTTTCGCTCGCCTCTCTCAGGACGTTGAATCGGGGAAACCTATTATTCGTCGTACTCATCAACGATCGTTATTGGTCAAATTTGAACCCATAAAATAATTGTTATTGATTTACCAAATTAAATTTACTGTATCTTTTTGGCATATACTAGTAGAGATAATACTTTACCATATCAAGAATCAGTGGCGGAAAAGTTTTTCCCGGCCACATAGAGGCCTTTTCCTTCCCCTATTTTTTTTTCTTTCTAGCTTGACTTGTTAAAATTAGTGGAAACTTTATAATCCAGCTTAATATGTTTTGGTGTTGGTAGACTTCTAAAATTCACTGGATTTGATTAAAACTTGTTTTGTTGCTAAATAAATAAGATATGATCTTATCTCTAATTTTCCTCGTAAGTTCATCGGCCAAAAGAAAAAAAAAATAGTGTCCAATTTTATGATTAGTCATTGATAATCAAACACGGCTAAGATAATTCAATCGTAATTACGCTGCTTTCCCGTCACGCAGAATCGTAAAACTTCTTTTTCTTCGGGCAGGAATATGAAAAGGGTAGTAACTTCTTTTTCCCTGTTAATTCATGGAAATTTCTTTTTTCCTAAAAAAATCTTTATATAATAAAAGGAGAGGTAAAAGCACATTATTAATATAAGTGACATAATCATAAAAAGTCAAGTGGCAATATTAAGACAAAATAAACGAACTTTTTAACTAAAAAAAACTTCTTAAATTTTCAATTAATTGGTTGCTCTATTTTAATTAATAAATATAGTTATAATTATATTATAATTAGCTATATTAAAAATAAAAAATAAAAAAATAAATACTAATTCAAATTGGGGAGTTGTTTCACTTTGGAGTTTTAAGTTATCTTAAAAATTTTAAAAAAAATTACAATAAAAAAAACAAAAATATTAATAATTAAAAGTGGCACTATTAAGACAAGATACCTTTTTAACTAATAAACCTTCTTAATTTTTTTAATTAATTGGTTACTTTATTTGAATTATAAATATAGATATCATATAATTTAGATATATTAAAAATAGGAAAGTATAAATAAAAAAATAACTACTCAATAAGACCCCAAGTACTGATTTAAAAATATTTTAAATATAAAACGAAATTAAAAAATAAAAATTGCCAATTCAAATTTGAGAGTAGTTTCAAATTGGAGTTTTATGAAGAAAAAAAACTACTTTTCTAACTAATTTTTTTGAATTAATTGGTTACTCTATTTGAATTAATAAATATAGATATCTTATAATTAGCTATAAAAATAAAAATAAAAAATTACTCATTCAAATTGGGGAGTAGTTTCAAGTTGGAGATTTAAGAATATATTAAATAAAATAATAAATTAAAATATATAAAATTAGCCATAATAAAAAAAATGGAAATATATAAATAAAAGAAATACCCATTCAAATTTAGGAGTAGTTTCAAGTTGGAGATATTTAAAATAAAATAAAAACAAAAAAAAACTTTCAATTCAAATGAAAACCACAAGAAGTCAAGTGGCATTGTTAAAGCAAAATATTTTTCAAGTGGCATTTTTTAACCTGCGAGTAATTTCAAGTTGGAGTTTCAAAATTATTTTAAAATAAAAAAAAGTAAAACTAAAAAAAAATTAAATTAGCTACAGTAAAAATAAAAATATTAAAAAAAACAAAAACAAACACTGCATACTCAAGTTGGGGAGTAGTTTTGGTTACTCCCTTTCTAACTATAAACCGTTGAATTTTAATTTTTAATTAATTGGTTACTCTGTTTAAATTATAAACACATATTTTATAATTAGCTATAATAAAAAAAAAAACTAAAAAACTCATTCAAATTGGAGAGTAGTTTCAAGTTGGAGTTTTATAAATATTTTAAAATAAAATAAAATAAATTAGCTATAATAAAAAAATTACTTTATTTAAATTTTTAATAAACTACAAAATTTAAAAACTAATCAAATAAGTATTACAATAGAAAGGAATGTACGAAAATAGGGGGATAGAGATAATTTCATGATATTTATATTTTAAATAAATTAAAAAATAAAAGATAAATAGATAACACTCAAGAAAATTATCAATAGTTCTAAGTACTTGCTAATTCAATAATAAAAATAAAAATGATCAAATTTTTTATTTGATTACTATATGATGTGTATCCTTTAATTATGTATAGATTGTGTTATATTTCCGCATACTATATTAAATAATAAAGCACAACTAATATTTATTAAGTTAATATAATATATTAGATCATAATTTATAAGGTTAATATTTTGTTAAATTATTCTTGTACTGGTAGATATTAAAAGGTGTAATGCATGTTCCAAAAGGAGTCTCTTTTGCTATGCTTTTTGATTTAACTTTAATTTCTACATACTGACATGTAATACACAATAGACAGTATTTGATCATTTAAAACACTAAGTCCAAATAATCATGCATAATAAATTAATTAGTAATAACTTGAAAGATAGGGCGAAAAAACATACTACAAAAGTCAAAACTAAGAATCAGATTGTATACACGTTAAGTTCTTTTTTATTTATTTTGGCCTAAAAAAACCTGCATGTTTTTGTTGTGTATGATCCGGATGAGACTTGAACATAGATCCATTCCCTGCGAACCAAGATTGACTCATATATTTTGATGATCCTAAAGCCATCAAAATTGTTCTTGTTCTTGTACCAAAATATCTGAAGAACGAATATAATCGAAATTATTTCTGAAAGGTCACTATCTTCTTTCTTTTCACAAAGAACAATTGAACAAGAACAACTCGTAGGTATGAATAGTCTAATAACTCCTGCATATCGGTATAAATTTCAAAATATTAATAGAGGAGGAGACATAATTTGGAAAAAATTAATTAATAACATGATAAATAATATTATTCTGATGTATATTTGATAAATAATATTTTTCTCTAACCCCGAGAATAAAATAGAGCGTCGTTATAGTTGTTATCTATAGTTTCCTAATATATCATAATGTATTGCATTAAAATATATTGTATTATTTTGATTAATATAATGTTTGAATAAATTGTATTATTATTGTTTTGTGATGTCATGTACTAGTAATATAAAAAATAGACTTACGTTAATATAAGAAAAAAAGTAGAATGCAAGATAAAATTATTATATAAAAAGGTAGGCTAAAGCCTAAAATATGATTATTTAAAACTTCTTCTGTTTTAATTTATGTGAACCTATTTCCTTTTTAGTCCGTGCCAAAAAGAATGATCTATTTCCTTATTTATAAGTAATTTACCTTTATCCACACAAAATATATGTGTTTCATTCACCACACATTTAAAAGTGTTCTCCATTTTCTTAAACTCCGTGTCAGTCAAATTGGTAAAACGGAGGGAGTAATAAAGAAGGGCAAGATGCGAGAAAATATATAAAGTAATGACGCGACCACACCAAATCGATCGCTAAGTAAAGTGACACTTTTCGTCTATATAACGATAGTTTGATAATAATTAAGACACGATAAAATTTAAGTAAACATCAAAAATAAATATACTACTTAAATTTATAATACGATTAAATACAATAGGTAACAACTCCCAACAAGCTGTTAATAACAGTATCAAGCCATTTCCACCAATCCTTTAAAATAAACATGGCAATGTATCCATATCTTCGCTTATAGTTACTAAGTAACCCAGAAAAATGACCATATATATATATATATGTGCCCTCCATTTTTACTCTCAATCATTCAACCCCATCAATTTTAATCCAATTGCAGAGATAGTAGTTTATCTTAGCTTAGATTGCGAACAAGACAAAGTAAAGGAAACTGCAAGGATGTTTCCAAGACAATGTACGTGGCTGAATCAAATTTGGCCAAAAACTCCAAGAAATTGCTATTGCAGAAAATGTGTCAAGGTTTAGTGCATGCGCCGCCAACAGTTGCTCACGACAGGTTTGCCCTGCAGCCCCACATCCCCTATCTCTGCCATACAAACAAGAGGATAAAAATGTAGCTTCATCACTTTAACAAGAGGCCAGAGATGGCTTGCAAGCTATGAGTTCCCGTAAAATTAATAATTTTTGTTCATATATTATAAATTTTAATTTTGGACTCGTTTCTATAAGATATCTTGAAGGCCGGCTTGGCTCAGCGGTAAGCTTGCTTGCCGTGGTGTGTCAGGTCGCGGGTTCGAATCAGCCTCTCTGCAAAGCAGGGGGAAGGCTGCCTAGAGTATTCTCTTCCCCAGACACCCACGAAGTGGGTATTGAACTGGATCGGTCCTTTTCTATATGATATCTCATATCCAATTAATATTTGTTCTAATTAAATGAAGAACTTTTAAATGTAGGTTCTTCGAATTCATTGTACTTCTAGTTAAACAAAAAATTAAAATACACTTTTGTGTTAAAATTTTTTGTTGAGTTGTCCCACGTCGGAGGGATTTGAGGTCATTGGTCTCTTTATATGGCTTGGACAATCCCCACCTCACAAGCTAGCTTTTGGGGTTGATTTAGGCTCAATATTCATTCTTATCATGGTATGACGGCCATTCTCATCCCAATTATTGTTATCGATGTTGGGCCCCCATTTATGTTGTTTACACTTCAGAGGCCTGAGCATGAGAGGGGGTGTTGAATTGTCCAACATCAGATGGATTTGAGGTCTTTGGTTTCCTTATATGGCTTGGGCAATCCTCACCCCACAAGCTAGCTTTTGGGATTAAGTTAGCCTCAATGTCCATTCTTATCACTCTTTTTATCAACACAAAGAAATAGTAGTAGTTCTAGCAAAACACTTACACTTCCTCTATTTTTATTCATCCCTAACTACCTTATTATTCTCTCCGGTCCAAAATAAATGATTTTTTGGATGTTCTCACACATATTAAGAAAGTCATCTTTTAGCATTAGTTAGCAATAGAATTGACCATTTTAACCTTACTATCTCACATAAACACTCCTAACACATATTCCAACACTATTTACTACAAGGACAATGTAGGAAAAACAGCATTAAGTCATTCTTGAAAGGGAAAAGGGACAAAATTATACCCCTACTATCGAAAATTAGTCACGTTAGTGCCCCGTTCTACTTTACGGCTAAAATTGTCTCTACCGTTAACAAAGTATGCAAAATTGTCCTTATCGTTACTAAAGTAGATAAATTTGTACCTAAATCTAACAGATTTTGGGAAAAGGCCAAAAAAATACCCCTACTATTAAAATTTATCCATGTTAATACCCCGTTTTACTTTCGGGCTAAAACAATATACGCCGTTATTAAAGTAGGAGAAATAGTGCCCAAATCTAATGGAGCTCCTACGTGCAACCGAGTCCCTCTTAATAATGTACCAACTAACTAATAAATTGTCAACTAGACTATTACGATAATCCATCCACCTAAAAACAATCTCAGTCGAATAAATCTAGGTTTCAAGCTCAAATTCCTCGTCTTTGCCTCTTTCTTTCTCCTTTGCTCGGCTCAATTTCTCTCATCTTCATCAATATCGCAAAGCAGTACTTCTTCTCGGAGAAGAACCAAGTGGACTGATATTCCCCATTGGTTTTTAAAATCCTCCTCATATGTGCTCCATGCAGCCCACCATAAGTACTTCTTATATTCCCCATGTCCCCATTTTTTGCACCAATTTGCCTCTATGTGCCTTACACAACATCTATGATGTGCCTCAGGAAAAACCAAGTGGTTTGAATCAATCAAACCCTTAAAATGAAAAAATAGTAAAGAAATGCATCAAAAGCTTAACATCTCCAGTAATACAATAGTGGAACAAACTAATTAAATGCAGTAATGAAACTGCAATTAAATGCAACAATAATGAAACTGCTACAGAACAGTAATGAAATGCAACAGTTATGAACTAATAAGATACAACAAAACAATAATGAGATGCTACAGTTATGAACTAATGAGATGCAACAAAACAGTAATGAGATGCAACAGTGAAGAATTGAGGCAAAGGTTTACTAAATGAAAAAGTAAAGTCATACCTCTTGCATATCTGAAATAAATGTAATCTCTTCTCCACTTTTGAGGTCCAATGAATGTTGTAGCAGCCTTAAGAACTAACTCCATGTCACTTTGGTCTCTTTATCAACAACAGCTCAAGCTAAGGGATAAATATGCCTCATGGAGTCTTGGCCAACAGCTACTAACAGTTGACCCTTGCATTTCCTTTTCAGAAAGGTTCCATCCAAGCCAATGAATGGTCTCAACCCACTCTTGAACCCCATTTTCAATGCATGAAAGTAGATGTACATTCTTAGAAATCTTCTTTTACGTATTAACATGGATAAATTTCAATAGTAGGGGTACTTTTTTGGCCTTTTTCCAAATCTGTTAGATTTAAGTACAAATTTATCTACTTTAGTAACGGTAGGGACAATTTTGCATACTATGTTAACGATATGGATAATTTTAGCCGTAAAGTAGAACGGGGTACTAACGTGACTAATTTTCTATAGTAGAGGTATAATTCGAAAAAATTACTTATTTTGGACCACACAAAAAAAAGCTAAAAAACCACTTATTTTGGACCGGAGGAAATAGCATTAACGTGAAACACGTTACAGGCTATGCCAAATGAATAAACCGTGGGTGATACACACATACGGGGAAAAATCAAGTGGCAGATAAACTAGCTAAATATGTGGCAACCTAAGATCATAATGGCCCAACTATTAGATTTGTGCAACCACCTTCTTTTGTAATACAAGAGTTGTTAGCAGAGCAACGAGGAACACTGCACAGGCGCACTACACATACAACCGTGCAGTCAGAACCTCTCTATTTTTTGTTTAGATATCTTGACAAACTCTTGTAATAATAACAGTGTACTCTTTGATAATGTAGCACACAATGGTGGCAGTGATATTCAACCTTATTTTTGTAACATTGAACCGCCACCGAACTTTGCTCCTTGTAATGTCACTTAATCTATAATATATGCTTCTTTCTTGACCCCAAAAAAAAATAGTTCAATTTTTCCTCATCTTTTTCAAATAATATGAAGCTCCATCACAAAGCTAGCTTCCGTATGTGCTTTTTCTCCTCTTTCGTATCTTATTGAATTTCATAATTCATAGCCCACTAGTAATTTGTCGTCTTCAACGTCCGAAAGCACTCCAAGTCGTAAAATGTGTAGGAATTTAAGTACTTAAACCTTTTGCTAATCGACGTTTACGTGTTAGTATATGTAATCACAAGTTGATATCCTTGTCAGCATGAGTTTGTGTTTTAAATTACAAGTAGTAGTTAGTTGGTACTTAATTACGTCGCTTATAGTATTACCGGTTACGTGAAACTTTCTCCACAGCTTACACCTCCTTTTCTTTTCAAATGTTCTTATTCTTTTTTTTTAATTAACTAGTATTCGGGCACGCATATTGCCACGTGTACCTCATAATCATGAGCATAATCTTTTAAGAATCACACAAATATTATTAGAAAATATTTTTGAGATATAAAAATAATAGTTAAATTATGTTAGAATATAGATATACTTGAGATTGAGGTCGAATAGTAAATTCGATCTGTTTCTATGACTACTCCTCTCCATTCTATATGTTAGTTGTTAGAGAGTGACAAAGCATTGGTTTTAGGAAAGAATCTATGCTTTATGTGGTGTGGATGTTTGACCCAAAATGTTTACGAGCATTTATGAATTCAAGACAATCAATAAAATTGATGGCCAATCATAGCAGGTCGTAACATATCTGAAATCTGACAAGGAAAAGATAATAGAAACAATTGTATGGGCGGTAGAAAATATTGGTGATCTTTATTCATGATAATGGGTTAATCTGTCTCTCCATGAAAAGGTTCAGATCTTTACAATCATGTTTTGAGAGATCTACCGTTATTCTGTCCTTTTTCTTAGGTTCTCACTCTGTGTTTTACTCTGTATTTCTTAGAGCTCCCATGGGGAGAGAGTGGAGAGCTTTTTCTGATGTCTGCCCTAGTATTTATAGACGTTTGTTGTACGAGTTGACTTTCTTGGAGATCGGACCCACATTAGGGAATCATTTCGGGTGTACCCGGAAAGTATCGACCCCGACCTAGGCGTTGGGTGGATACGGATAGTATTATTCGTCGAGGCGATCTTGGCGCCTGTTATATTTATACTAGTCGAGAGGAACGGTCAATCTGATTGACTGGCGTGGTGTTCAATTATGACCCATACAGTTAGTCCCCTCCGGAGTCTGTACACACCCCCAGTAAGCGCTGTCGACGTTAAATATGTGGAGTGGGCTACACGCCGTAGCGGGTACTAGAGTGTACCGTTATACATGTTGCATCTTTTCATGCATTATTCCTTGACTCTATTACTTGTTGGTTATTGTTTTCACTTATGTGGATCTAAAGTGCTAGATATAGATTACTTTGTGTATTTTTTGTGTTTTCTTCCTTTCAGACTGTAGTTATGTTTATTACTCACTGAGTCGGAGCACTCATTTTACTCCTTGCACCTTACATGAAGATCTAGGTTCTTCCAGGCCGAGTAGATTCAATGATCAGCATATTAGCCGTAGATGTGGATTGTAGCGCTGATTCTCAGTTAAAGAAGAAGAAAATTGAAACTGAGACTCAATCCGTAGATGTGGATTGTAGCGCTGATTCTCAGTTAAAGAAGAGGAAAATTGGTGTCGCGCCCAAAAAGGTAGTTATCTTACAATTATGTTTTTTCCGATTTTTAACGTATAGTATATTGTTATTTTTTATTTCATGTTATGCTTTTGTGTTATATTATAGTTATAGTTAGTAGTGTTAATTTTTTGAATTAGATACTTCTTAAGAACCAATATGTCCCAATTAGTTTGTATTATGTAGTGCTGCTTTTATTTTTCATATTTTTTGGTTATCTGATTATTGTGTAACTGGTATTTTGTTGCAGTGGGCAATGGCACACATTATTTTTCCCATATAAGTTTTGTGTCTATAGACATAATGTATGTGTGTTATGTGATAGTTTTTATAGTTATAGACAGTTGTTAGAACAACCCCGTGCAACAATTTACCATGCTAGTATATCTATATAATTGTATACCCTGCTAGTTTAATTATATGCCGTATTGGTATCATATGGTAGTTGTGATATTTTTAGTTTGTTTAGTTTCATTTTAAGTGAATTATATTTCTGAAATTATTTTATATGAACATTTTTTCCAGTGTTGGGATTTCCTTGTGCCTATTGACTTGGATTATAAACCAAAGGTTGATTGGGATACCAACTGCCATGTTATTGATCAATTGAAATCGAATTTATCAAAGAGGCAACTTCGAATGTTTAAGCGAACATGCTTTGGATATTTTTTGGATATGCCATCAGTGGTTGTTCAGATTCGTGTTTTGCACCATTTGCTTATGAGAGAAGTTCATCATGAGGTGAAAAACGAGATGCGGTTTGTAGTTAATGACTCTAGGTTGAGGTTTGGCTTGGGTGAATTTGCAGTTGTTACGGGGTTGAAATGTAAGGGTGATACAAGTATAGAGAGCATATCGGAGAATATGTTGATTTCAAAATATTTTGGGACTGCATCCGTTACATTTGTCCAACTAGCAGACTGTTTTAAGAAGAAGAAATGAGAAACGGATGATGATGCGTTGAAGATTGCAGTTCTCTATTTTGTCAACAGCTTCTTATTTTCTCAACTAAAAACAAAGGCGATTTCACGCACTTACATTGACTTGGTTGATTCTGGTGATTTTAATAATTATCCGTGGGGTTTAGATATTTATAGAGCTACAATTGACTCATGTTCCAACAAGTTTCGAGATAAGCCTTCTTTTTATAGACTTGGTAGCTTCCCGTTGGCTTTGCAGACTTGGTTGTATGAATGTTTCCCAAGTTTGGATGGTCACTTTGCTGATCATATTGGAAATAAACTTCCAAGAATTTTGAATTGGGCAAGTCAAGGGTCAAATCCCGAATGAGTGAGTTGCTTTGCGAATGTGTAGCTTGCAACGCGAGCAGGTAATTTTCTCATAGTTTTATTGCCTCTTTTAATTATTTGGTACAGTAGTTTAGTTACAGTTGTAGCAATATCTCAGTTTAGTGATATACTCTGTTGGTATATATGTATACTATATTGGTATTAATTATACTATATCCCAGTTCACTGGTATACTCTGTTGGTATACATGTATACTATATTGGTATCGTATGGTAATATGGATATTTTTTCTTTCATACTTTATTATCATTTCTATTTCTAACTAGCGTGCTTAATAATTGCAGCTAAAGAACATCACCCCAACGAGTGATGAGAAGAAACAATTTGATGTGCGTGGTCTAAGCTTTGACATTGAAGTTGAGTGCACTGATAGCCAGCCCATCCAGCCCGATAGCTTTCATGTTTTTGGCACTCAACTACCAAAGACACAAAGTATGCCTGAAAGTACTGGATGTGATTCCCAACCTACCAATGCTGAGGTAATGAAGGAGTTAAAAGCTTTGAAGCTTTTTGTAGAAAACAAGTTTGAGGAGGTGCTTGCAGCTATTGGTAAGCAGTCAATGAAGTCAACGAAACCAGATGGAAATTCAGTGGTATTCATCTCTTATATAATATAATTCTATAGTATTATGTTCAAATATACACTATATTCTTATAGGATACTATTACACTCTTCACTCTTAGCGCACATATTATTCTTGTAATATACATAATACTAAAATTGTTAGTTTCTCATTTTCAGCATAAGCAACAGTATAATGATCTTGATTTTCGTGAGAAGTATAATGATTATGACAAGTTTGAAAGTGACCACGTTGGGAATGATCCTGTAATTATTGGAGATAGCACGCCCAAAGAACCTTCTAGTATGTAAATCACAAATTTGTTTGATTTTTTTTTCTGTTGTTTTTTTTAAATAGTACTCTTGATTGTACAATATGTTTAGTATCTTGTTTTGCTGGGGTTGATCAAGATGGATGTGCTACTGGTGTCAATGTGAAGAACGCCACAACAAGTTATGGCGTAGTTAATGAGGATTTGCCTTCTGGTAAATTGTTGTACATGTCATTTTTTTGTTCTTTATTTATTTATTTAACTTTATGTATTTGTGAATTGACTAACCTTTTTAAAAAAAATCTTTTTTCAGCCCGCTTCGTAAATGAACATGATTTTGGCTTTGATTCTATCTTTAATCTGTCAGCATCTGCAATTGATCAAATCACTGCCATTACACAACAAGCAACATATAAGCAATCATCTCATGATGTCAAAAAGTGAGGTCCTGCTCCACTGCCATCAGAAATACCTGTACAGACACGAGGAGATGTTGTTATTGAGTGTAATACTGCTCCACAGGGTACGATGTTGATATTATTAATTCTGTAGTTAGTATGTAACTGATAGTTTCTTGATAGTTTTTTATTTTTTATTTAATTAGTTATGTTGATAATGCTTTTATGATTTCAGCATGTCGTGTTGATGGTGCTGGTCAAGTGGATGTTGGTGGCAGTTATGTGAATTTGTCTTTTGGTAATGTCTTCTATATATAACTTTTCATTTTTTTTCTTCTAAATTTCTTAACTTTGTATATTTATTTATTCACTTGCATTTTTCTAATTTAAGCTCCATGTCAACACGGAGTTGATCTTTACTTGGATTGTGATTTTGACTATACTGATTCTCAACTTGATCAAATTGCTGCCATTACACAAGGAGTGAAATGTAATGTAAATCAACTAGAAAATGAACTGACAATTGATGTTGTAAATAAGTCTAAACCTGATCAGTCGGTATCAAGAAGTATTGTCCAGATACAAACAGACGTTGAAACTACTCCTCCAGTTTTTACACGGAAAAAGCGCCCCGCAGCTGTAAAACAGTCGTCGTATATGAATGACTGGCAATCTGGTGTTAGTGCAGTTGGGGGATCCTCGAAGGTCATTAAAGGAAGATTTCCATTTGTAAATGATATTTCAGAGTCTGTTAATTTTGAGCTTACAACTGCCTTCTCCAACTTTGTTGAAGCAAACATGCAATTGGGAGAGTGCGTATTCGTTTCCATGTAATTTTGTTTTCATTTTTCTTAATGTTTGTTGTTAAATTTATCCATATCTTCTTTTATGCGAAACAGGGAAGTGTATTTACCTGCTGATCAAAAGCTAGAGCCTTGTTTTGACTTTGGAGTTGAACAGATTGATGATAAGATGTTTTTCCATACTTTAAACTATTCTGGCAGGCCGCTTTCTAGTTCGGTATGTGTACTGCTTCTTATTTTATTTTTTTGTTATAGTCGTTTATTCATATTATTAGTGGTAGTCATACTTTCTTCCTCTTTTTTTTTTTTTTGCAGCACTTGAATATTATATTCTACTATCTTAGGAAGAAGGCGAAATATGGAATTAATATGCCAATCAGTCACAACCACAGATACTCTTTTTAATAATATCATTCAAAGGGTTTTCATAGAATTTGTAAAAGGTGGGAAACAAGATTATTTGATTGATAGATCAGACGATATCATGTAGTACATGGAAGGATTTAGGATGCATTGCAACACTCTATGGCACCAGGTTGATCATGTCCTTTTCCCATTAATTTGGCAGAAAGTTGGCATTGGATATTGGGGTGTGTGTCATTCCACAAGTGATGTTTTTATGTATATGACTCGCTACGTAGTCGAAAGCACAAAAAAGCTATTCAAAAGGTGGCAGAGGCGTATGCTGTGTTGATCCCCCTATTTCTAGTTAGTATTGAATTTTATAACCAAAGAACTGACATTGTAGTAGAGAATGGTCTGCACATTGGAAAGAAATTGACTGATCCTTTTGAGATTGAACTGGTTACAAATCTGCCAACACAGCAAAATTTGTAAGAATAGTTACTTTATTTTTTACTTTTCCTCGTTTATATTAAAATTTTCAATTCTAATGGATTTTTATATTCTATTCATTTGTTTTATTTCAGAGATTGTGGAGTATATGTTGCTTGCTTTGCTGAGTATATTATTGAAGATCTTGCAATCCCTGTTGAAAATTTCGACGTGGATGGTCTTCGAGCTAGGTTGGTATACTGGCTGTGGCACTATGGGAGGAACAAGCAGTTAAATGGTGAATCGAGTGAATCTGAAGCTCCAGTGGCACCTAAAAAGAGTCGTGGAAAGAAACGCAAGAAGTAGTATAGGTGTTTTTGTTTTGTTTTAGTTAATAGTATCATGAAAACATTGCAAGATTTTAATAGTTTTTTATGAAGTTTGGTAATATTAGTAGTAAATGACCTTATGCAAGTGAAAATTAGGGGCAGATGAAGCGAAGTTAAATGATCTGCTTTCAAATGTGTTGATACTCTTAGATTTAATGTTCATCTGTAGTTTTAGTATAGATTGTGTATTAATGTAGTACAGTTATATACCAATCAGGCATACTGGTATACCATTTGGGTATCACGTTGTATTTGACTCAACTTTTTTCCTGCATGAACTAGATGTAAGTACTGGCATGAGTTCCAAAGCGTACGCATTTTGTGTATCGCGTTCTATCCGGCGCACCATTTGTATTTCTGCGCATATTTTCTTTTAGCCATATTAGTGCAATACCACTATATACCAGCAACAATACAAATATAATATTTGGGTATCACATTATATTAATGTGAATATTAGTGCAATACCACTATATACCAGCAGGGTATACAAATATAATATTTGGGTATCACATTAAATTAATGTACCTGATGATGTACAATAACTGCATATAAATCGCTCTCAATTTATTATACTTCAATATAGACATGATCTGCAAGCGTGCCCATTTTATTAATAAAGTATGTGCAGATATTGTATTTGCAGCACCACTTCTATTTCTGCATATATTTTGATACTAATAAGATATACTAATATACCATTAAGGTATACAGATATACCACTATGGTATCACATATATATTTTAGCATCTTTTTTTCTTGAAGCAAGTAGATGTAAATGCATTCCACTTTTGTATACTAAAATAGAAAACAAACTGATTCTTATTCAAAATACAAGTATCTATATAAAATTGTTGCCAAAAAGTAATTTCGCAAAGAATCATCATACCAAATATATGTCCAATGCAAGAAATGCATTTTATTTCTTTGCAATTGAAATGCTATGATTCTATGATATATGAGTTCTATCAAAACATTAAAGCATTATATCAATCTCTCTTTGGAATATTTCGGCATGTTCTTCGGTTGTGTCCTTTTCTCCCGCATTGTGAACATGTAACTGTATTTCCTTCCCAACCTCCTATGCCTCTCTTCTTTTTAGGTCTTCCTGGTTTGATTTGTCCTTTTGGTGGCAATACAACCCGCGAAGAGACATGTTCTGGAATTTGCCAAGTTGTTTCATCAGGCAATGGATTTACCGGTACCTCATATGTTTTCAGCAGGTAGTCTATGCTGTAGTAATCCGAGCAATACTTGTATGAATCCATATGGAATTTTTGTATAACTGCCATTGCATGTGGACATGGAATATCGTCTAGCTGAAACCTCCCACAAGTGCAGTTTCTTTCATGTAGGCGCACCACATTTCTTGTTTGGCCATCAATTACTAAATGTAATAATTCAGTTGTTGGCAACACCTAGTATAATTTTAATTAACAAAAGTCATTAGCTAAATGAAGTAATAGTATTTTTTAAATAATAATATTCAGTTGTTTAGTGCACTAACTAAGGTAAAAAAGTACAAATACACTACATGCAGTGTTTGTATGATTTTGAAAATGCATACCGTCATCGTATGTGATAAGATGGTATTATCTGCCAATATTTTTTCATACTTTGCACCAATCTTCATAAATGATTCCATTGCATCCTTCATATTGATGTAATTCCATTTTTGAATTAATGTTGCCATAAAGTCAAGTAAATTCACAATTGGGAGGTCTCTTGCGTGCTTGTTTGCTGCATTTACTGATTCCGCAATATTCGATGTCATGGTCATGGTTCTATTTGCCTTGGAATGCGCCCGGGACCATTTATCATATCCAACATCCATCAGGTATGTTTTCACTCCGCTATCAATAGCTTCTAACTCTGCCATATGCCTATTGAATTCTTCAACAGTGTATGCTCTTGCTAACGCAAAATATACTTCTTTGATTAGTTTTTGGCTCTTCCTGAAGTTTGTCTTTATGTTGTTCCACAGATGGAACATACATGCACAATGAGGGACTTCTGGATAGACAATTGAAGTTGCTTTCCATATAGCGCCATGCCTGTCTGATACAATGCACATTCCCTCTCTTTGTCCATAGGTTTCTCTAAACTGCACGAAGAACCATTCCCACGATGCATCATTTTCCG
Source organism: Nicotiana noctiflora (assembly GCA_032618575.1). NCBI lineage: Eukaryota > Viridiplantae > Streptophyta > Magnoliopsida > Solanales > Solanaceae > Nicotiana > Nicotiana noctiflora. Next base: position 43,455 of record JASVEL010010931.1, read on the forward strand.
AATCAACAATTGCATATGCTAAGGGTAGAATTTGTCATGTAAACCCAAAGAACAAAATATCAATTACAACACACAATATTAATTTAGCATTGCATATAGTAGTCTAGTTATAGGTAGGTGCAGGTGTGTAGCAAAATATATATATACTCTGTTGGTATACTTGTATACCATATAAGTATCATATAATATTTGATGCAGGTGTGTAGCAAAACAACAATATCCTCTGTTGGTATACTTGTATACCAGATCTTTTGGTGATGTTCTTTTATCCCAGGTTGTGACATATTTATTTGAACCTCAGGTGCTGTGGGAAAATTCTTTAAATGAATGTAATTGGATTGTATTCTTACCCTCTGCGTCTTGCGTGGAAGCTTTAAGTATGGTCCCTCTATATGTTGACTTTAAAAAACTTCCATCAACTACAACTGTTGGCCTACAATAGACCCATCCTCTAATCGATGCATATATAGCTATGAATGCATACAAGTAGCTCCCATCTCCTTCAGTGTGTAGTCGTGTTACTGATCCTGGGTTAGCATACTCTAACATATAAAGATATGTTGGCATTTTCTTGTATGACTCACTTGGTGATCATTTCAATAATTGCATTGCTTTTTCTTTTGATCTCCATGCTTGCATGTAACTCAAGTCCATACCATATGCTTTTTGGATGTCTCTTTGAATATCTGTTGGTGTGTATATGGTTTTCGGGTCAACAAGTTTATCTTGTACCACATCTGCAACAAAAGCTGAGACAGCTTGTTTTTGTGAACAGAATCTTTTATCAGTTAAACAACTGTGGACAGAATTGAAATCCGTCACTTTGAAAAGATTTGATGCTCGTAGGCTTGATGCTTTAAGTTTTCAAGTGCATCTTTCATCCACACATTCAAGGATATACCTGTTTATAATACAACTACAGTTATGTATCATGTATTATTGATAAAAAATACACAATAATCCATACAATTATATACTCATATAGTATACTATGTTGGTATACTTATATCCGTAGAAACTTTCAATTCTGATTGATGGAAAAAGTGAGGATTACGGGGCTCTAGTATCAGAGTTTGAACATGCGCAGGCTACAGGCTATACTCACATAGTATACTGATTTAGCATTCATATATACTATATTGTTATTTTGTTTTATTGATAATAAAAAAGACAAAGCAATACAGTTATATACTCGTATAGTATACTGATATATTATATTTGTATACTATGTCGGTATCACCGATTAAAAACACACATAAACCAATACAATTTCGAACTCGCATAGTATACTGATTTAGCATAATTATATACTATATAGATATCACATAGTTTTTTAATTGAAAAGATGCAGACGAACCTTCTTGGGCATGATTTATGAACCCGATATTGACACTTTTGCTTTACAACATATTATTTCATAACGAGAGCCAGCAGGTTCTTGTCTTTGTAAATTTGTCCCTTTTCAACATTTTGATGAAATTGATCAGATATGATGTTTCCACCATCAAGTTCTAAAATGGCGTCATCTCCTTCTTGCACATCAAACGTATTAATCATATCAGTGCTTCCAATTTCTGCAATTTCTGATGAAATTAGAGCAACATCGAAACTGGAGGTGCTTGCAGCTATAGTGTTTTTAGAAAACGACACACACAGGGAAAATGTTGTCATCCCTGCACTTGATTTTTTTAATTCTATGTAAACGCTCACACTCATATCACTGCAAATCGTTATTGGTGGATATCCTTGAGCAATACAATACTGAATTAGTATTGTTCTACTGTCCTTTTGCAACTGCTTTGAAATTTCTCTGACAAGTTGTTCATACTTCCAATACGTCTTTACTAGAATTGCATCCACATAAAAATTTACGAAATTGTTGTTATCATCCCATTCTCCATTATGCTGGAGCAGAATTGGAAGACTTTCCATGATTCTAAAGTTATAATAACTTCTATGTCCAAATTGAATCTCAACAATTGAAATTTCAACAGTGTTCTTTCAACAAAACAACAACGAAATCAAACCTCTAGATCTCTATATCTCCAAACCTAGATTAGAATATTCAGTTAAAATCCAGAAATTTAGCTCCGAAATCAAAATCAAATCAACAGCATAATCAAAATCTGGAGAGAACAGTGAAATCAAAATTTAAAGAGAAGAGCGAAATCAAAATCTGAAGAGACCAGCGAAATTAAAATTCAAATAGCATCTTACTGCTCTTATTGCTCTTCAATTTTGTGGAAATTCAAATAACTTCTGCATTTTTCGTACTTTGTGAGCAGCTTCTACATTTTTAAGGTAGGGCATTAAATTGGTATGTTTGTGGGTAGTTATTTTGTTATTGCCGCTTATTTTTATTAAATAGGTAGGAGTTGAAATTATTTAATAGGTAGAATTCTTTAATGGGTAGGGTAGGGTAAATAGTTTCACTATAATAGGTAGTCATGTCTTTCTCCCATTAAAAAATCCGACTAGGCTTGGTTTGATTCAGTTTGGTATTGAGTAAAAAATTTGAATCAAACCGACATATAAATATATAATTTTTATATATTTTTTTTAAGATTTTATATAGAATTTTTTTAAAAAAAATATCTAGAAATATTTAGAATTCTCTTGCGAGATATAATATTTAATAGTATATGAAGTGCTCCATATTTATTAATCTTAAATAATGAGCTGTATGATCACTTTCTCATCAAGTATTACTGATGCGTCAATCTCTTTGTTCTTCCATATTCATATCATATGTTAAGATCTAATAAATTGTTATATCTTTTCGGATGTGAATGATCATTATTATTTATGTATCATATTTTTTTTTATGTTTAATGACTAAATTTGGTTAACCTTGAAAGTGTTCATCAACGAGATATTATTGTCACACGACTAAAAAAATAACTATTATGTATTACTAAGAAAATATTCTCATAAGAATATTTTAATAGATAATATATTTGTCAATTTTATTATATTTTTACTAAACATATATTTATTTATAAAAAATTTAACAAAGTAAGATTGACATAATATTTATGTAACAAAAAATTCAAAAATTCTGACAAAACTGAACCAATCCAAACTGATAGGGTTGCTTTGGTTTGGTTTTAATAAAATACAAACCAACCCGGTCCATATATACCCCTACTTGTGAATATATACTTTTGTCTTTTGTTACTCTATCGTGGGGGTGGCATGTGAGCCAGTCCGGCCCAAAACGGGCCAAGTGGACCGGTCTAAATGGTCCTAGGCCCGGGCAGATCCCGGACTAAATGGTTTTTTGTAGGAACCAGCCCAGGACCGGCCCACGAACCCATGGTCCTAGGCTGAACGGGCCGGGTCCGCAGACTAAATAGGCTAAGTGGATCCAACGACTAAATATTAAATTTTTAAAAATAAAAATAAATAGAAATTTGAGACAAAAAAAATATCTAAGGAAGTGCCTTATGAATTTGATTAGAATTGTGATCAAAACTTTTTAATTCAAATTTAAAGACAAAAATATAGTAAAGATATTCAAAGCAATGCTTTGTAATTTTATTATAACATAAAAAAAAGATGGCAATATCTTTCTTAGTCTTCATCCCCTATATGGAATGAGCACAACAAGGTGCTAATACTACCATTGAGAAAAGAAAGAAACTAATCAAGATGTGTCGAAATACAAGTTACATAATACATACTAATTTTTGTTTATACAAATTACATGGTATTTCTTACAAACTTCATAAATCCCTCAAGGTCCGGAGGAATTTTTGTTGGTGGTGGTGAAAAATAGTTTGGTCATTACCGTTTCCATTGTCGGGCGAAGCAACATCCTACACAAGTTCAGCTAGTATTTCTTCGTAAGCTTCGTGTTCCTCTGGTTGTGATTCAGCAAGTCAAAAATTTCTTCTTTTCGAATGGATCCAATTTTTGAAAAGTACGAATTTTTTTAGCTCTCGCTCACAGACGCTCTACAATTACCAAGTTGAAGTCTTGCTTGACTAAAAGTGCTCTCCAATGACTTCAAACTTATTTTGTTGTGAAAAATTATTACTACTAAAATTTTGAGAACCCCTAAGCCCTGCCCAAGCACTATGTGCTCTTACTCCCGCAGTTCTTTTAGCTGATTGAGAATCAGAAGAAGAAGGAGTAGGAATATTTGGTCTAGCATGATTTAATGCAACTTGATAAGCATTATAAATAATTTGAGTATTTATTCTAATTGAGGCTATTGCTTCCGGAAGTTGAGGCAACTCATTTCTTCGAGTGCTAAACCATTATAAATAGTTTCATACCAACATTGAGGACCTCCTAATTTCATACAAGGGTTTAACAAAGTAGCAACACCATAAATAGTCGAAAATGGAAAAAATATTTTTAAAAATATTTTTAAAACTTTTTTATAGAATCAATAGCAAGTTTATAACTTTTTCTACCATTTGAAAAATGAGCAAACAAATTTGCAAGTTCTGCAATATAAACTAAGCAATTAGAAATAGTAGGATAATATTGACTCAAAACTTCATTTGCAGCAATATAAAATTTTTATAAAAAATCAACAAGCATTTTAAAATTAGCCCAATTCTCATTCACAAGGTGCTCATCATCATCACTTACATGTGTCGTAAACGTTGATTTTATGGAGTTTCTATATTCATATGCAACAATCAAACTTTCATACATATAATTCCATCAAGTTGGACAAGGTTTAGGAACATTTCTTTCTCTTAGGCCACATTCATCGCATCTTTTAAAATATTTTCTAAGTCTACTTCTATGGTTTGAATAAAAATCCCAGTTAAGAGATAACCTTTTCAATTTGAATATTTAAAATCCTCGTACCATCACCCACAATTAAATGGTAAATATGACAAATACATCTAACATGAAAAATATTACTAAATGCAGGATGTAGCCTAACGGTAAGCGAGTCTATAGCATTTGTGTTATTAGTAGTATTATCCATTAAAACTGATATTATTTTATCAGTAATGCAAATATATCTGTAAATATTTGTAACTGTGCTAGTAATAAACTGACATGTGTGATGTGCATTAATTATTTTATAAGCAATTATGCGATTTTGCATTATCCAATCATCGCCAATCCAATGACTGGTAACATTAATGTAATTACAGTCATTATCACTTCTATCAATATCAGTTGTAATAGCAACACGATAATTTATATGAGTAAATAAATAGCGTAAATATTATTTATATTCATACTTATATTTATAAATGTCGCTCTTTGCGGTTGTGCGAGTAAATCTTTACAAGTAAGATTAAAAAATTCTAATATAATATACAAATGAATGGTCAGAAGGAAAGTTATAAGGTAAGCACATAACATTTTCTCATTTTTGCTAATTCTTCCCAATCTTTTTTTGTATCATAATATAAAATACTACCTGTTACAGTGTTAATTCCCGGTTAAAATTAATTTGAACCAGTACTAAGGTCAGCCTAACTAGGACTAGGTACACTTTTTCACTCGGCCAAAGCTTTCAGATATTCATATTTGAATTTATCTTTAGGGTATTTTTTTATGTGCCTAGTCAAATTCCCCCCACCCCCGGGCGATCCAAAATATTTAAAAGCTAACTACATACCACAAGTTTTACACTTAGCCTTATTTTATTTGAGTAAAAGATGGCCAAACTTGAGATGTTTCCATCCGTTTGGTAGGTTGTATTGAAAAAGTAGGGGCGGTAATAGGAGTATCAGATGAGTCATCATTTGGATTAGCAGGGTTATCACTAGTTGGGTTAACATCAGGAACATGACTAGTGGGTGTATCATCATCTAGTTGAGTTTCATCAAGATCAATATCTTCATCACCATTTTCATCAATAGTATTATAATTGTTAGAACACAAAACACTCGTTAATTCATGGTCTAATTGTTTACCGGCTGCACTATGGGGTTTTGTTCGGGGAGCTAGGGGTAGGGGAGGAGGAACATCATGACCAGTAGATTTGCGACGATTCTTGAATTTTTCTTTATTCTTATTTTTACCAATTTTTTTTTAAGGAAGCCATCTTAATTAATCAAGTAATAGCAAATAAATAAAACAAACAAAACTATAATATTAAGACTTAAGAGTTGGAATGAGTTTACCGAATTGATGAACAACTTATTGAAAATTATTTAACGTTGAAGACTTGAAGACTTCAATTCACCAATTTCACAGTTTTTTTCATAAACTGTAATAAGCTCAATATATATTTTTTTATTTTTTAAATAAAGTAAGCAATAGTAGCAAGCACGAAAAAAAATTAGAGAGAGATTGAGATAGATTGATATTTTTATAAGAAAAATGAAAGAATGAGGGGCATAGTTGAAAATAGGGAAAAGTGTAATTATAAAAAGTTTGGGGAGAGGGGGGCAGAGGTTAAATGGTTATTTTCTAAATAGCCAACGGCTATTTTATTTAAAGCCAAACAGTTGTTTCTTAAATAGCCAAATAGCTACTTCTTTATTAAAAAAATTACCGTTGGGGCCAGTCCCGGTCCTAACGGTTCAAAGCCATGAACTGACTCACGAGACCGGTCCAAGCCCACTTTTACCAGTCCTACTGATCCCAACCCACTTAGTCCACTTAGCCCGTTAGGCCCGGAGTTCTGGGCCAGTTCCGATGCCGGACCAGCCTACTTGTGAAACCTGAATTAGTAGAGAAGGATATTAAGTAAGGAAACTTACATAACTTTTCCAATAAATCTCAACTTACCAACCTCTAGCCATTAATCATAGACTTACCAAAACTAGCCAACAAAAATTGAAAAACCAAATAATGGGGTTCTTTCTCTCAAAGAACACATGCTAAAATCATCTTCCATATTTTTAAGCGTGATTAGCAACAATAGATACAAGACTGAAAGGAAATTTCATGGACGGAGTAGCAAATAAGGTGATGAAATATAAAATCTATACAATATTCCAAAAATCTAAATAAAAGGGGAACTTTTTCTATGAGTATAGTTGAAATTCATTGAAAAAATATAGATAAGTCAATAATCAAAATTTTAGGAATATTGGAGGTGATTTGGACTGGTTTTGTATCGAAATTTGTAATTAAGTCGAGTTCAAAAAAACCTTCTACGGCACATGTATCAAACATGTATCACGCATGTATCTCTCATACAAGTATACATGTGATACACAATTGATACAAATATGATACATAAATGATATACAGTGTGATACACATATCATTATTTTTCATGTTTAGCTTTACTTCAAATTTTTAATTCAAACCACCTCAAAACTTCATCAAATCATCCCAAAACTGAGATTCAGGCTCCTTAAGTTGTGCCCAATCCATTCTAATAATACTCACTCAAAAAAGCAAAAATATGATATTCTTTTGTTATAAATAGCTAATTGGCTAATTTGACTGATATTAGTAATATTTTATCAATTTGACAATTTTTATCATGAGCTACTTATAAATGGATATAACTGTCAATTTCCTTATTCAGTACTTCTAGTATAGCTCAGCTGCATTTTGCATCAGTTCCTTTAATGGGAAAAAGGGTAGAAGGAACAAGAGATATAATATCACTAATTATTTTTTCATTCAAAAATAAAAAATAAAAAAGGACGAAAGATTGTTTTCTAAAAATTATTCTCTCAACACATAAAACAGATTATATCTGTTGAGGATTGGGACAGTTGCTACTACTAACAAAGATAGATGATTGGAGAAGTGGTCCTATCTCCAATTTTATAGATGATAACGAGATTCAGTTTTATTAGCTCTGAAAATGGAAAATTATGGTAAAAAATTATTTTCCTTCAAATGAGCCTTAAGTTCATCAAGGAGAAATGAAAAGACATCAGAGGCCAAAAAAGTAAAAGAAAAAATGGTCTTGAGTCTTGACTCTTGTGAGAAGAAAAAAAGAAAAGGAAAATTGTCTTGAGTTGTTATCAAGACTGCTAGCTCCAAATTTTTTTTAAGATGATATCTTACGAGATTAGACGGAATTAGAAATGAACGATTGAACTAATTAGATTATGAATTCTTCGTTAATATGTTTGAAATTTCATTTTATAGGTTATTGACGTGAAAATAGCACGGGCTAACCTGTTTTCGGACTGGTCATTGAAAAATAGCTAGCGTTTGCAAAGTTATTAAAAAATAGTCACTATTTTGCTGCAATACGAAATGTTCCAGTATAATATACTGGAGATCGGTGCACATGTGTATAAACTTCCAGCATATTATGCTGGACCGATATATTATACTGGAACTACAATATATTATGCTGGAGTATTTTCTGGATTTTGAACAGTGTTTTCGTTCAGATTTATCTTTACATAAAAAGTGACTAAATTTTGATTACTTTTGAAATTGTGACTATTTTTGAATGAACACTTGTAAATCCGGCTATTTTTTAATTTCTCCTCTTATTGACAACTTCCTCCCTTTTTAGTAGAACTTTGAACGATGGTCTAGTGATAATAATTTTGCGATTTCAATTACACACTAACGAGACGTATTACCCTCATGCTTATTTAAACTATATATCTTCTACCACCATTAGACCTATTCCTATACTATAAGAAGGAATAACCAGGCAGCTTAAGGTCAAACCTCTATGCCTGGTCCACGAGGTTAATTTAGTCATTAGCTTGTAGTCCTCCTTTAATCATTTATCCTTCTCGCATTGGAGGTGTATATTCTAGCGCAGAATGTGTTAATGGACGAAAATGTCAAGTTCTGCTTACTTTGTAGAATTAACTTTTACGGAGATTTGTTTTGGCCTGACTTTATCTCCTTATTAGTTGCCCTTTTTTTGTTTTCTGTAAATCCCATGTACTTTAAACCCTCTTTGGTAAATTGCTTTACATTAATTTTGAAATTTTCAATATCATGGTGGGACAATTTGAAATTTCACATACATTTGAACATTAACACTCGCTTGTTATCTTTCTAATAAAATTTCACAATACATGTGAACAGTAACACTCGCTTGTTATCTTTCTAATAAAATTTCACATGATCTTAACAACAAAATTAGTTTTTAAAGCCATCCGCTTCTACCTGACTACCTCTATTTAGCTTATCAAAAGTCATTATATAATATAAAGCAAAGAAAACAAAAATTTATAAGAATTCCTCGAGCAAGACTAGCTTGGCCTCGGCATACACCCACATCACATGCGCCTCACGATGCGCGTCCTTATCGGACCTTGATGCAACAGCCTGCTTAAGGGCCTCAATCTCTGCTGCCTTGGCATTAAGCTCGGCGGTCAGGGCAGCGACCTTGGCTCGCAAATCAGCAGCTTCCGCCGCTACCGACCGACCTCTAGTTCCTCTTCCTTCGACTGGAGAAGAGTCTCCAGCTCAATGTTCCGAGCCAAAGCGGCCATCAGCTGCTCATCAACTTGCTCCAGCTCAACCACGCTCCACTTCAGCTAGGCCTCCGACTGCTCCAAGCCCTCACGGAAAACCCTAAATTTAGGGTCCAGCTTGAGTAGGTTCGCCAGCGCCTGATGTTTGGCACGGCACCGCCGATATTTCTTTACCACCTTATTAAAGGTGGCTGCCTTCTTTTGCGCTCGCCACCCCCTCTCTACCTCCAAGATGAGAGTCTAAAGAAGAGGAAAAAGAGGAAAGGCAAGTCAGTATGCATCAAAGTTTACGTTACGATACACAAAGAAAATCGAAAAATACCTGCAAGGCCGCGCCAGCAACCCTCCGGGATAGTTCCCCGTCGCTAACACCTTTTAACATTTCACGGTCAGTGGCCGCACATAACAGGGTCATATCCATTGTGGCCTGCTTGTTGTGTTGCAACAGGTTATACCCTCATGGGATCAGAATTCGGCGGTTGGATCTGCCTACCATCATCCCCACACGGGTCGGACCTCTCGTTAACACATCCGCATCCGCATGGGTGGACTAAGGGTCCACCCTTTCGGCACTGTCGCCCGCTTCTCCAGCGGTAGCCGACGAGCCACTCTCCGGAATACGTGCTGGGCTGGCATCGGGAACTGCCCTCCCCTAGGGAGCCGACCTCCCAGAACGGATGGCATCGGCCATAAAAACTAGCCTTGACCCCCGACGGGTCTCACTCGCCCTCTCGTCTTCTGTGGCTATCCCCTTGCCAGTTATCAACCGGCATCTTTTCCTTTCCGGCAGCTCCTCATCCTCAGAAGTCTCCTCCACATGCCGTGGGGATGGCATTGAAGGAGTCGCTTTCACTCGTGGATGCCGCAACGGGCACAACCTCATGTTAAGGAACCTCCGGAGCGCCGTCACTAGGCGAGCCACAAGGTATGTCGCCGCCTTCAGAGTTAATCCCCGCCCCAGGTGAGGTAACGACGCTCTTCTTCTTCTTTTTAGGAGTGCTCCAACCTACCATCACGAATAAGTTAGGCAACAAAATCTGAGGAAACCTCCAAACCGTAGCCAAAAAGTTACCTGGCGGGCCGTATTGTTCACGAACGCAGCCCAGGTGTGGCATTTCTCTACATACAGAATCATTCTCTCTACCCACGGTTTAATATTTTCATTGAACTGGGGTGGAGAAGCCCTCGCTGCAAAAAAGAGGGGTGGGAAAGCAAAAAAATCACAATGGCCGCATGGTCAAGGTCGCAAGCAGTCCTGAATTCTACAAGTAAAAGTACTTACGTTCTGGATTCCATCTTTCTAGAAACTCTTCGGGATTCGACACCATGTGCTCCGTTCTGGTGTAGAAGTATTTACGCCAAAAGCGGCAGTTGGTCTTGTCATCGGCTGTAACAACGAAGCCCCTTGTGACATGACTTTTCAACTGCAGCATGGTACCCCTCAGGTAACCAGACTGAATAATTCTAAGAGGTGGTTGACTAAGACGCTGGACTCAGCCCTAAACGCATAAGTGGTCATAATACGGTACACCTTTAAAGTGTAAGAAGAGAGCTGAGACAGACACATGTTATAAAAACGGCAAAGCTCCTCCATTAGGGGGTAGATTGGAAGACTATAACCGATCAAGAACGAGTACTCGTAAAATGTGCAGTACCCAGGCCGATGCATATTGACATAGTCCGTCCCGACCGGAACCATTTCCATGTGGTTCGAAATATGGTGCGTCTCTCGAAGATCATCTAAGTGGGATTATAATAAATCGATGTGTTCCCAGGGAAGGACTGGGCTTTTAGTTGGAAAATCCTAGCGAATATGCATCTCCTTCGTGAGGATGTTATCAACACTAAGAGGAACAAGGGCCTTCTCCGCCTTTTCCTCTTCACTACCGGAAGATGGCAGAACTCTAGATGGGACATTATCTTTAGCCTTTTTACTACTCTGTCCACATTTTGTCATGTTATCCTATGTGGGGAATGAAGCACTAATGATAGGAAGTGTGGTTTCAAAAGAAGTGGGAGAGTCTCGCATAAAATAGTGGTTACCAGAAAGAAAGGTGAAAAAGGAAGCCAGAAAAGGTTCTCCAAAGGTTCGAAAGATGAAATTGATTGAACCTTCACTCTATTTATAGGGTTAGGATGCACAGAAATCGAAGAGGCATGATTCAAAATGGTCAAAGGAAACCAGAATATCACATCATCCGCTGAACCACCTCAGAAGTGAGTATAATATTTGACGCAGGCGGGCGGTGACGTCATTTCAAAAAGGGGTCCACGCGTCAGCAGCTCAGCGACGCCTTATATTTTACCTCATTCATGTCATCGCCCCAATAGTGAGGTCAAATTCTCTAAAGACGAAGTCTGCATTTCCGCCCATGAAGATGTCTACTGGATACGCATCCAACAAGCGGAGGGACTAACTGTATGGGGTCAAATTTTGCCCTCAATGTCTCTACGCCGAAGGGTACGCCTAGTGAGCATACGTCTATTAAAGTAAGGGTACGGCATAAGGATGAAGGCGACGCCAGTCAAGACGACGTCCTTGTTAGCAGGACGTCGACCACTTTTTGTACTTTTATAATTATTTCGAGGAAGGCCTCCTACTATATAAAGGGGACCTTCCCATTCTAAATGGGCATCTTGAATAATACAACTCTCTTATTTTCTCTCACTCCCTCTCCATCTCTACATCTAACGAACACTCATTCTCAAGTTCATCTTATCAGATTCACTACAAACTCTATGTTATATTATATTTGATTACGATTCCCCCTATTTATTTTTTTAATTGTTTTTAGCTTATAAAGTAGATTGACAAACTTTTGCTAATTTATACACAAAGATGAAAATATGAGAGTGTATGCACATGTTGCCACGTGGCACTAAGTCTCCTTATAGGTGTTTTTACCCTATTTTTCGTGTTCAACATAGTTCCAATTTTTGACAAGCAACAATCAATCTTTTAACTAAGTGGTGAATGCCTTCTCTTACAAAATCAACTACTTCTATCAAGCAATCTAATCCGTAAAAATTATCATCATACACACACATAAAAAAATTGGAGTAAAATGATAACTATTTGTATTATATTAAGGTGGAGGAGTACACGTAACATGCGAAATGTCATGGGCGGCTTTCCAGCCATGCCCCATGACCCATTGGGCGCGCCCCGTGGCGTCCTAGCTAGCGTCCCAATGCCTAGCGCCACGGACGGCCCCGTGGTCTTGGCCGTGCCAAGTGACAAGCGCGCAGGTGCCTCTGTCGCCCCACCGATATCCCTCGCCAGTGCCCAGCCGCAGGCAGACTCCAACAACGCCGCGCGCGCAGACAATGCCGCGCGCAAACCCTGATGCCAAAGACACTGCCGCTGACAAAGGACTTGTTCCTGCTTTGTAGGAAACTAAGTTCTTTGAATTGTAAATATATAGTAGTTTATTTCATGCACTTACATTATGTCTTTACAGCTTTTTCTAGTCTAGTCGTGTAACTTTGGATTATTTTTTTTAAGCATTATTAGGGGGGATCAAGCAATCAAAACTTTCTAGCAAGCAATCAATTATCTGTACTGGTATCTCTCCCCCTCGACACCGCCTTGATTTTGTAATAGCTTTCATTTAATACAATCAAGCTTTCTTTCATTCTCTATTCTCATTTTCGTTCTTTCAATTTCTCTTGATATCAGTTTTCTCGGGCGGCACTAACGTTCTAGTCTAGCGCACGGAGGGGACCTTAGTTAGCGGACAGCAACTGCCTTGACATCAGTTGCTTAGCCTTACGTTGCCCTTCCAAAGAATCTCAGGAAGGCACCGCGTAACAGTTGGTATCAGAGCCTAGGCTCGACATCGGACGAGGGAACACGTTTACATTACCACCATTTCTGACCATGGTGAATTATGGAGATCGCATTGCGGTTGTCGAAGGTACGGTTAAGGAATTGCGGCTTATTGTGGATATAGTGCCTGAAATAAGAACGAGCCTACTGCAAAGGTTGGAGGACCTGGACCGCAGGGTGCTTCAGGTCGAAGTTGACGTTGAAAACATCAGTCGCGACTCCGAGGTAGACCGGCAAACGTCATCCACAGAATTAACTGAAATTGTTGACAAGCTCGAGGTGCTCCAACAAGGGCGCATCGAGGATTTAGCCCTTAGGGCACAAGAGGCAGAAAAGATGATTGCCGTGCAACAAACTATTGACAAATTGGCAGATCAACTCAATGTTGTCAATGCTGCTTTACAGGGCCTACTCCGAGGAGGTGGAAACCAAATTGGAGGTGCTATGAACTCCGCTTCCACAACAAAGAAACTGAAAATTTCTGAGCCAAAGCAATACAGTGGGGCTAGGAATGCCAAGGAAGTGGAAAACTTCATTTTTGATGTCGAACAATATTTTGATGCTGTTGGGGATCTGGAGGAATCTAAGAAGGTAGCAACTGCTGCCATGTATCTTCAGGGTGATGCTAAACTCTGGTGGCGAGTGAAGTATGAAGCCATCAAGGCCGGTGAAGATACTCTCGAGACATGGGCAGAGCTGAAGGCCGCCATACGCCTGCAGTTCTTCCCCGAGAATGTAGAATACAATGCCAGGAGAAAACTACGGGAGCTCCGCCAAACAAGATCAGTACGGGACTATGTGCGAGAATTCTCCGCACTCATGCTAAACATACGCGACATGGGGGACAAAGACAAACTCTTCACTTTCATGGAAGGGTTGAAACCTTATGCCCGTGTGGAGCTACAGAGACAAAGGGTAGATACCCTTCCCAAGGCAATCCAAGCAGCTGAATGTCTTGGGGACTATCAAATGGAAGCCCGAAGGGACAGGCCTCAACCGCCTGCCCGAATAGGTTTCAAAGGGGGCCAGCCTAGCAATGGTGGTCCTAGCAAAAGTGGGGGAGATCGGAACTCAAGCAAATCTAGAGCTCCTTCCTCCAGCAACAACAGTGCCGCTTCAAACAACATTGACCGGGGGAGAAAGCCCCCTTCAGGATGTCGTCATTGCGGCGGACCACATTGGAATAATGAATGCCCGCATGCATAAATGAATGCCCATCAAGCCATTGATGATGGGACAGATGAAGACTAAGATGATGCAGACCAGACAAAACCGGTAGGTGCTTTCAATGCAATTGTAGGTTCCTTCTCTAAGGCATTAGAGGAGACTTGTGTTGGTATCCATAAGAAGAAGGACCCGCGTCCAGTCATGAAGAAAGGGAAGAAGAAGGCGAAAGAAGAGACTCCTTATAAACAAGAGATGACCTTAATGTTCGTCGAGATGAAGGTAAATGGCAAGCCCATTCGGGCCATGATAGACACAGGTGCTACCCACAACTACTTAGCCTCGACTCAGGTAGAGCGCCTTGGATTGGTTGTAGGGAAAGGCAAAGGCAATGTCAAGGCTATCAACTCTCCACCCCAACCCGTGGGTGGAATAGCCAAAGAGGTACCGGTGAAACTTGGCCCCTACGAAGGAAAATTCAATCTGCGAGTGGTAATCATAGATGACTTTGAGCTGATTGTTGGACTGGAGTTCTTGAGGCAGACCAACACCATGCCTTTGCCATTTTCAGACATGCTACTGATGATGGAAACCAACGGGGCCAAGCCCTGCATTATTCCATGCATCCCTATAAAGATGGCCGTTGAGAACATCTCGGCCTTGCAGCGGAAGAAGAGGGTCAAAAGGAATGAGCCTACGCTCCTCGCAACCTCTCCATTGAAGATATAGAACGCTTATCGGGCCTCATTCCTGAACCCGTGAAGGAGCTACTACTAGATTTTGAAGATGTTATGCCACAAGACCTGCCAAAGCAACTCCCGCCTAGGCGTACTGTGGACCATGAAATTGAATTGGTGCCAGGCGCGAAGCCACCTGCCCGGGCACCCTACAGAATGTCACAACCCGAACTCACCGAGCTTCGGAGACAATTGACGGAAATGCTAGATACGGGGATCATTGTACCCTCGAAGTCCCCATATGGGTCCCCTGTTCTGTTCCAAAAGAAACATGATGGCAAGTCTGCGACTCTGTGTGGATTATCGAGCTCTAAACAAGATCACAGTGAAGAACAAGTACCCTATTCCGTTGATGGCAGACTTATTCGATAGACTGGGTGGTGCGACGGTGTTCGCCAAGATAGATCTCAAGATAGGTTATTGGCAAGTTCGGATCGCAGGGGGTGATGAGCACAAGATGACCTGTGTAACAAGATATGGGTCGTACGACTTCATGGTCATGCCGCTCGGCTTGACTAATTCTCCTGCCACATTTTGCACTTTGATGAATCAAGTCTTCCGGGAGTACATTGATGAATTTGTGGTGGTCTACTTAGATGACATTGTGGTGTATTGCCAAACATTGGGAGAACACCTAGTGCATTTGCAGAAGGTCCTAACTCGTTTGCGAGAGCATGATCTATATGCCAAGCTGTCCAAATGCTCCTTTGCTCAAAAGCAAATTGACTTCCTCGGACATGTCATTGAGGAAGGACGCATCAAGATGGACCAACAGAAGATCCAGGCCATTACAGACTGGCCGCCGCCAAAGGTTGTTCACGCCTTAAGGTCATTCCTTGGCCTATGCAACTTCTATCGGCGGTTTGTGAAGAACAACTCCTTCATTGTTGTGCCATTGACAGAACTCCTCAAGAAGGTCACACCTTGGGATTGGAGACCAAAGAGAGCGGAAGCCTTCAATGCATTAAAGGCGACTATGTCTAGTAACCCCGTCTTAGCTCTCCCTGATTTAGCCAAGTCGTTCGAGGTACAAACAGATGCATCTGACTACGCCCTTGGTGGGGTCTTGATGCAAGAAGGGCATCCCGTGGCGTACGAGAGTCGGAAGCTGAAGGATGCGGAGCGACGCTATGCCGCCTATGAGAAAGAGTTATTAGTTGTGGTCCATTGCTTGCGCCTTTGGAGGCATTATCTGCTGGGAACCCCGTTCGTGGTCAAGACAGACAACATAGCGGTCAGCCATTTCATGACCCAACCAAAGTTGAATGGCCGACATGCCAGGTGGCAGGAACTCTTAGCTGAATTCCATTTCAACCTAGAGTACCGCAGTGGAAAGACCAATCATGCATCTAATGCACTCAGTCGGAGAGCCGACCTAGCATCGGTGTGCGTACTCGCCACCTTGAGGGGGAGCGAAGTAGCCACCTCCATCAAGGACCAGGTACTGGATCTACTCACAAAGGATCCTGCAGCTCAGTATTTGGTTGATTTAGTAAGACTGGGCAAGACTCGCCAGTTCTACATGGAAGATGGTTTTCTAAAAGTCAAAGGGAACCGGCTTTATGTTCCAAAGGGAGGAGATCTGCGAAGGACTCTTCTTGCGGAATGTCATGATACTCTGTGGGCTGGTTACCCCGGTGAAGAACGCACCATGGCGCTGCTTCGTCGTGCCTATTATTGGCCTCAAATGGCCGACAATGTCGCTCAGTATGTAAAGACTTGTCTAGTATGTCAGAAGGACAAGTCAGACCGCTTGACACAAACGGGACTCTTGGAACCTCTAGCCGTCCCAAAGAGACCTTGGGAAAGTGTTTCTCTGGATTTCATCACCGGATTGCCCAAGGTCGGAGATCTTACAACTATCTTGGTTGTGGTAGACCGGTTTTCCAAGTATGCCACATTTATTGCTGCCCCACAGTATATTTCAGCAGAAGATACAGCTCGACTCTTCTTCTCTCATGTTGTCAAGTATTGGGGCCTACCCAAAGACATTGTTAGTGATCGCGACTCACGCTTCACCAGCAACTTTTGGACCCAGCTTTTCAAGTGCCTTGGGTCAAAATTGAGTCGTAGCTCAAGTTTTCACCCGCAATCTGATGGCCAGACGGAGCGGTTCAATGGCATGTTGGAGGAATATCTCCGCCACTTTGTAAACAGATCACAGAAGAATTGGGTGAAGCTTCTGGATGCTGCTCAACTGTGTTTCAATTCACAAAAGAGCTCTAGTACAAACAAAAGCGCTTTTGAAATTGTTACCGGACATCAACCGCTACTCCCACATACAGTGAATGCACCGAACATGGCTAAGTCTCCTCGAGCTGCTAGCTTCTCAAAAGAGTGGAAACAGAATCTGGAGATAGTGCGGAGCTATCTTGTCAAAGCTCAAAAGCGGATGAAGAAGCTAGCTGATCAGAATCGTCGCTTTGTTGAATATCAAGTAGGAGACAAAGTGATGGTCAAAATCCCAAAGCGATACTTATTTGCGGGAGTCCATGACCCTCGCCTATTGCAAAAATATATTGGACCCCTGTCCATCGAGAGGCGCATTGGGAAAGTTGCATACCGGGTGGATACCCCAGCTTGGTGGAAAATTCATCCAGTCTTCCATGTCAGTCTCCTGAAACCTTTTCGAGAAGACACGGAGGATCCTTCAAGGAGCCAGCTTACAGTACCCAGCATCCGGGGTCCCAATTCAACCGGGAAAAGGCGTGCTGAAGCTATCCTTGATGACAGAGTGATTCCGCTAGTACTCAATAACGGATCACAATGTCCTTGGTGCCAAAATTCTCTACTTTTCTCAATGTTCAACTAGCAAACTCATGAATATTGTCATGGGCGGCTTTCCAGCGATGCCCCATGACCCCTTGGGCGCGCCCCGTGGCGTCCTAGCTAGCCTCTCAATGCCTAGCGCCACGGACGACCCCGTGGTCTTGGCCGTGCCAAGTGACAAGCGCGTAGGTGCCTCTGTCGCCCCACCGATATCCCTCGCCAGCGCCCAGCCGCAGGCAGACTCCAACAACGCCGCGCGCGCAGACAATGCCGCGCGCAGACCCTGATGCCAAAGACGCTGCCGCTGACAAAAGACTTGTTCCTGCTTTGTAGGAAACTAAGTGCTTTGCATTGTAAATATAGAGTAGTTTATTTCATGCACTTACATTATGTCTTTACAGCTTTTTCTAGTCTAGTCGTGTAACTTTGGATTATTTTTTTTAAGCATTATTAGGGGGGATCAAGCAATCAAAACTTTCTAGCAAGCAATCAATTATATGTACTGGTGTCTCTCCCCCTCGACACCGCCTTGCTTTTGTAATAGCTTTCATTTAATACAATCAAGCTTTCTTTCATTCTCAATTCTCATTTATGTTCTCTCAATTTCTCTTGACATCGGTTTTCCCGTGCGGCACTGACGTTCTAGTCTAGCGCACAGAGGGGACCTCAGTTGGCGGACAGCAACTGCCTTGACATTAGTTGCTTAGCCTTACGTTGCCCTTCCAAAGAATTTGAGGAATGCGCCGCGTAACAGTAAGCATGGATATCATTCTAGCGGGCCACCTCGTGCTGGGTCTTGATAAAAGGGGAAATCAGAAGAAAAACTAGTGCTAGTGTTCTCATATCCTGGGGATCACAAAAGGAGCGTTCAAGGGGACTTGACAAACAGTGGGAGGGTGCAAGAGTTGATGGTGCCACTTTTTATGAATTAACTCATACATTCAAATTAAGTGAAGGCACTGATATCAAAATGTCTCAGGTTTCTTTTAAGCCCTCAAAGAAAAGAACCCCAAATGACAAAGCAATGACTTCACCCACTTTTCTATCACCCCCTATTTAACTATTGGTTGAGTCATGAGTGATTGCGTTAAGCTCTCAGCAACCGACACTTGTGCATGTAAGAAACCCCACACACCTATATATATTTATTCCAACTATTCCTTTCTTTTATCTTTATCTTTATTCAGGCCACATGCGTAGAACCAACTCATGACCTTGTCATGGGCCCCATCTTTCGGCCTCTTGTTATCAGTGTGCCCATAAAGCCCTTCCACCAACCACATTCTTACTCGTAGCTTCTGAATTTTAGCCGTTGCTGCCTAAATATCGGGTTCCTCCTCCTCAACTTGTATCCATTTACTAAATTATCCACCTTCTCTATTTCGCTTTCAATCTCTTAATACTATTATATAAATAAATAATTTCATATGATAGGTTACAATTAGAGGCGGACCCAAGATTTAAAGGTATCGGGTGCACTGTAATATTATTTTAAAAATAGTTATAGGTTGTAGGGTCACGACGAAAATAATTACTCGATGACTTTAGACGGACTAATAACTAATGGTTGCATATGAGCTTTGAAAATTAAGGATGAAGTTTTTTGTGTGGAGAGAGATAATTGTAGAAGAAGTTTTTGATGTAGGAATATAATTAAAAGTAAAAGAGGTAGGTCAATTGAAAAAAACTAAATCAAATACACTATAGTAGGGGCGTTGAAATTACCAATTGAGACCCGATCAAAAATATTAGTTTTTTGGTTGAACCTGAGATTTGAACTTGGGTCTTAAAAAATCAACTACTCCACAAACCAACTCTTCTACTGTTAAAGATTAGAATCATCAATTATGAAGAGAAATCCTTCTTGTATTAACTTATATATATAGAATATATATACAATATTTTTATCGAAGCCAATGGGTGCCCGTGTCCCCCACACCCAAGCGTAGGTCCGCCCCTGATTACAATTCAATTCAATTAAATTATCTTAAGATGTCTCCCAAAATATATAACTAAGAGGATATTTGTAATGACAATTTGCGCCCCCCCCCCCCCCACCACACAATTTGGATCATCAATCTTCTTAGGATATGTACTATTTGTGTTTTTACCACTATCTGTAAAAGCATGAAATTTTATCGACAGATTAAATGATGCATTGTGATTTGTATGAAAAGTGAATGTAATTGCTATCATTATCTTTTGTGGTTCAACTGATATTAACTGCTGAATAACTTAAAATATAGAATATACTTATATAAAAATAAAATAGGAGTAGGTGTTATAGGTATTATAGTATTTTCACTGATTTTAAGTTTTGAATGCACTGCTCAAAAAGTTATGTGGAACTATTTAATTATTTCAACAATTTGTAATTTCATTTAAGAACTATAAAAATGTTGTGACAAGACACCGATCAAGTGCAATAAACTGAATGGATACATTATATTTCCTTGCAAGAATAATTTAATTAGCTAAAATATCAAATTACATTTTCACGAACAGTACGTAGAATTGCAGTTTAATGACGGAGCTATTCGGCATCTATAACAACAACAATAATAAGTCTAGTAAAATTTTACAAATGAGGTATGAGAAGGATAAAGTGTAGGCAAACATTACCCCGATCAAATGACGATAAAGAGGCTGTGTCCGAAAGACTCGGCTCAAAAGAAGTGAAAAAGAAGCAATAAACAGACAGTACGAACAACAAGGTAATTGGATATGAGCGCAAATAGAGATATAACAGATATATATATTTAAGAATACGATACAATCAAAAATAGAGTCAGTAGTCTTGCTGGAAATAATGACACAATATGAAATCAAAAGGGGCTAGGAATAACAAAATACAAGACTAGTACTAATACTACTGAAGTGGCTAGACGAAATTCTACAATGGCTGTCAACCCACAACCCTAATTGTCGATCCCAATATCCTCCTATCGAGGGTCATATCCTCAGAAAACTGAAGAAGTGTTATGTTCTGCTTAATCACCTCACCCAATATTTCTTAGGCATCCCTCTACCCCTCATTTTACTTGCCATGGTCAACCTTTCACAACTCCTAGGGGGGGGGGAGGGATAAGGGTCTCTCATCTTCACATGTCCGAGCCATCTCAGCCCCGATTCCCGCAACTTAGCTTCTATAGGAGCCACGCCCATCTTGTCCGTAATATACTCGTTCCTAATCTTATCTCCCCTTGTATGCTCACACTTCCATCTCAATATCCTCATTTCCATCGCTTTCAATTTTTGGACATGATATTTCTTGACTGGACAACACTCGGTTCCCATACAATATAGCCGGTCTAACTATCGCTTTATAGAACTTGCCCTTAAGTCTAAGTGGCACATTCTTGTCACACAATACATGACCAGATCGCGAGCCTCCATTTCATCCATCCCGCTCCAACACGGCGTGCGACATCTCCGTCGATCTCCCCCTTGCCTTGTATCATAGACCCAAGATATTTAGAACTATCTTTCATGGAGATAACTTGTGTATCGAGCTTCACGTTCATTTCTGCTTCATGAGCACCAACACTAAACTTACACTTCAAGTACTTTGTCTTCGTCTTGCTCAGCCCTTTAGACTATCGAAATTATCTCTATACCTTTAGCCTATCATTAACCCCACGCCACGTTTTGTCAATTATTTGGTATCTATATTCATAAAAAGTAGCAAATACGTAATGGAATAATTGAAGTATGCCAAAGCCGTCTCGGCACCACCGTAAAAAGAAGTTGTTGTTTGGTGAACTAATACAATCATGGAAAATAGTTGAACTAACAATTCATATTCTCTATCCGTTTCATATCATGCCATTCCAGCTCCATGCAGTATTTTATACAATAGTCGAAAAATTAGAATAAATATAGGGTAGTGGCATTTTGTTATTCAACTCACTTAGGAGGCTAATTCTGTAATTGTCTTGTCGGACCTGTGCTGAAATTTAAAATACGACTAATGGACATTTCGAGTCCGGAGATTCTACTAACGTATCAAAAAGCTCAGTGGCTGAACTTCCAATGTTGTGATATACGAAGAGGCAAAGAGCACAAGCTCCCATACCAAATAGTACTGACCAAATATCTTCTTAACATACAAAGAATAAATATAGATCTAAGCTTAGGCCTTTAGATAATTTTCACACAAATTATAACCTCAGGGTTCAATCCCTGTACATTTTCTGGGGTTATCAGGTAAATCTCGTTTCGTATTTTCTTTATAACTGAATTCGTATCGACTTTTTTCGAATGGGGTTTTCCTTTTAGCTTTAGGCTTACTCATTTTTGTTGTGATTATTTTGAATTTTCTGAATTTTTTTTTGTTCCTGCTGATAGATCTGAAGAAACTGAAGAGTAAAGTGGTGATCGACTGATCGTTGATAGGTATACCTACAAGTATATGTGCGAGTAAGCATTGACACTGTTTTGCTAGATCTTCAGGTTTTTGGGATAAAGTAGTGAGGTTGAATCGGTTGTTTAATTCAGAAATGGAGACACTTGTTATTGTTGCTCAGCATAAGAATCAGTACTATGATAGAACCAGGGGTCAATCGCATGCTCGATTTAGGCATTTTGGTTCACCTCCTTCTGTTGGTTTTAAGGAGATTAATTGCCGGACTTTTGATTCAGGTGACGGTATACTTCCTACTCCTTTGAGATCTTACTCCACACCAAAAAAATCAACACCAAGTAGTGCAATTACAATACCAATTAACATTAAAGTAGGTGCTGAATCTAGAAAGGGGGATTCTTTGAATGATGAATTTGCTTATTCTGAACTTTGGGCTGGACCAGCTTACTCAAACTCACCTCCACCTAGTTCTCTGCCTATACCCAAATTTTCTCTCAAGCCTAAAAGGACTGTTTCCCTGGAGTTACCTGTTTCACCCTCTGATATTGATTTGCCTCCCTTGGCTAAATCCGCACCTGCATCCCCGACCAGGGATCACAGCCTGTCTCCTGGCGTTTTGTTTGATACTACTGACTCAGCGACCCAGACTCTTCGTCGCATTCTCAATCTTGAAATATAGATTGATGAATGTGTGATGAGGGGTTAGTGAAGGATGTATAAATAAGGCAGTTATCTAGTTTGCAAGTTTGTTTTTAAGTAGGCTGTATAGGTGAATAATAAATCAGTCTTTAGCTTGACTTGGTATTAGTTACATAGCTTTTGTTGTGGTGGAACTGGAGAGCAGCTTTGGTTCAATGGTGGATGGGCTACAATAGTTGTTATAGTCTTTTGGTGGTTTAGGTTTTATGAGATGAAAAATGGCAGGTTGATCAACATTTCCTGGTAGATTCAAAGTTGATCAAGTCTTATAAGCAGGCGGGGTTAACTTCAGTAGTGGTGCAACAACATGGAGGCGTGTTCGTGTAGAGGTATTGGGCAGACGAATCTTGGTATTGCGGTATTTGGTATATTTGGCAGTTCTTTGCTGAGCCTTCAGAACTGGTTGCTCAATTATCTTTAGTGCTCTGGTTGATCACATTACATGTGATATCAAATTCTTGTTCTTGATTACTCTTCTTAATAGTTTGTTCATTCCTTGTTGTATCTTCATAATCAGTTAGCTTTGACTTTGTCAAACTGATGTACATATACTAGAGCTCTGATCAGACTAGGTGGACAGCTTTCTTTCAGACTTTTGTTTTATATACTGACTAAATTCTTGGCCCTCTGATCTTGAATTTAGGATCTTTCCCTCTCTTTGCAATTCAATAGCAGACGCTTCTCCTGTATAGAGTATTAGGTATCTGTTGCTCCTTACAAATCCATGATGCCTGAATTGGCGGTCAGCGTTCGTTTCATATGTGTTCCTTGTCATTTGTTTTCCTTAACCTTGAATAGGATCTAACTCATACTTTCTCCTCTCTAAGTTGTGTTTTCCCCTTCACCATTTTCTGTTTTTTGGAATGAAAATTGGTAAGCGGGACGTAAAAGTTAGTTATATCCTTTTCTTCTCCTGCTCTTGGGTAAGTTGCCTATTGAGCTTTCCTCTTGTGAAGTCTAATTAGGGTCTCTCCTCTGTGGTTGTTCCACTTGTTTCTCTGCTAAAAGTTCCTTTCTGCCTCTGGAGATTGTTGATCATACCTGGCTGTTGACTAGGTGAGCTACTCCTTTACTTTTTAAACTGTTATTTAGTTCTGTATCTAACACTTACTGTGCTTGCTTATAAATTCTGTTTGCTTATCAACCTATAAAAAAAAATAAGTTACTTAAAATTCTGTTTTTTGTTTTTGGGTGTACAGGGCCTTATTCAGAGTTAGACAAAGATTGTTGAAGAGGCTGTTCTCCATGTTTTTCTAGTTGGTAGCACTATATCACATTTCATCATCGCGTAATTGGTGAAAGTTTAATATCTGTAGTAGGTGTTTTTTCTTGTTACTTGCAAAACTGATACTATGCCATGATTATCTAGTTATGTTATGTTTTGATCTTCGGGTTGTTAAGTGTACTTTTGCCTTTGTACCAAGGATGCTTTTGTGTTTTGTTTGAAGGATCAATATTATGGTTTTATGTTTAGTGTTGTGATATAGATAGTGATATTTGCTTCAGTTATTTGCATTCCCAGGTTATACCTTGTCGGAGTTTTTAAGGATCAATATTAATTGAAATACATGTTCCATTTATCAAAACCACATACAACTAGGGGTGTTTATATAGTTCGGTTTGGATCAGATTTCTCTAAAAAAAAAAAATCAAACCAAGTAAGTTAGTTTTTTAAATATCTATCTATATAGAATAACCCAAGTGGAACACCCATATATTAACACCTTTAAGAAATTAAGACAAGTTTTCAACAAAGTTAGGAAGTTTTTTTCAAACCTACAAATCAGCTTAAAACCAAAGAAATCAAATCAGCTTAAAACCAAAAAAGAAACGAATTAAGAAGCAGTTTTGCCTACGATTTTAGCTTTCCTGCATTTTCTCTTCTTAAAATCGTGGGTTTTAATTAAAACACAACCTAAATCCCTACAAATTAGCACAAATCTTCACAGTTAATACTTGCTCTTTTATTTGTCCCACGTAGCTGTTACAAATTGTAGTTTTCAGATTTATCTCCCACGTTTTTTGGTTTGTTCCCACAATTGTTGCTTGGCAGTTATTACTCCCATAATTGTACGTTTCTTCACACAATTTACAATCAGTTTACTTGACTTTTTAATACCAAAATTTAGTAAATGTGACGGAAGAAAAAAAAAACAGTTATCCCTTAAAAATAAACGAACCCCCAAACACACACCTGTCTCCATTATCCCACGTCTCAACCCTCATCTTCCAACTAAAAATTCTGACATTTATTATATATACACATCTATAACTCCTTAATTTATGTGTTTTATATTTTCAAAAGCTTTTCCATATCAAATTTCACTACTACAGTGTCACTGCTATTACTTTGGAAGTATGACCACACAATTTCATGCCATCAAGCAAATTTCATCCAACTCCATGCAATGGAATCTCAAAGTTAGAGTGGTTCGAATGTACATAATGCCGGATCGCTTTAACCCGCAGATTCCGTTTTCAATTGAATTGGTTTTACAGGATTGTAAGGTAACATATTCAACTTCTGCATACTTAAAAACTTACTTATGTAGTTGCATTCCTTAAGATAATTCTTAAGTCTATATCAAAACATTTTCAATGCTTTCGTTGCCTTCCATATATATGACACTTAGATCTATAAGTCTATTTTTGGATTCTGCAATGTTTTGTTCAAAATAAGTAAAATGAATTTTTTTAATTTGCAAAGTTTTGTCCAAATAAAGAATAACTGATACTGTAAAAATCATACAAGGTTTCATATAGCATTTTTCAACTTTAGTAAGTTACTGCTTGCCTTTTCTTACACGATCGTCGGATGAATATATAGAAATCACGTTTATATATGCAATAATTATATTTGTTACTGCTAAAGTTCCCTTTGTAATTGATATATATGTGTTTAGATTTGTTGTCATCATAATTGTACACTAATAATGAATTTGAATTTGCAGGGTGATCATATACATGCTACGATCGGAAAGAATGTTCTTAAGTTTTTTAGGAACAAGATACATGAACTTCACGTTTATCATATGAACTACTTTGTTGTCAGACCAAATAATTTGAAGTTTAGGACTACGACACACAAGTTAAAAATATTTTATTTGTTATATAGAGAACAGTATTCGTTTGAAGGTTGAAAAATGATCAAGATTAATAAAACCATGTCGTATGTGTTGGAAATGGTTAAAATAGAATTTTGTTCGAGTTACAAGCCTTCAGGAGCTTTCGTTTCATCCTGGAACTGAAATTAGATTTAACTGGAATTACATTTAACTTAAATTGTTTGGTTTCAATGCCACGTACATATCATCATTAACAACTTATTTTTACCATTTTAAAATGTTAGTAAGGTTTTCATGCTTCTTCAGTTGACACTCTTGGGTAACATAGGAATGCACTTTTTCTTTTTACTTTTTATACATATTACTTATATTGAATTTCTTATAAATTTCATACAAGTTTTATACTTCATCTTCATATGACTACATAAGCTGAAATTTAATCTACTTATTTTTTAACTAATTCTTTTGAATGCTATCAATAAAATTAGTCTACAATATACGTCGGTTTATATTATGCCTCATCAGACTATTTTTAATTGCAATGACCCGTGCATCGCGCGGGTATGTTTACGAGTTAGAACTAAATTAAACCAATTAAGTTGGTTTTTTCTTGATTTGGTCTATGTCGATTTTATTGGCTTTCTTGGTTATTTGTCGTTTTTTCCTTAAATATATGATATACACTATCAAGTAGGGGCGGACATCGGTCGGTTCGGTTCGGTTCGGTTTTGAAAATTATCGATTTTGCCTATCGGTTATCGGTTTACAAATATCATCACATGATAACCAAATCGATAAGATATTGGTTATCGGTTCTTGATCCTTATCGGTTCGGTTATCGGTTTACCCGATAAGGCAAAACTAAAATTAAAAGTGTGAACGTTGAATATTAAAACTGCTGAAAATTAAAAGTGAATGCTAACAGAAGATTGCTAGTATGCTACTGCTTTCAAATCCAGCTGCTAGCCTGCACAAAGACTAAAAGATTTAGCGTTACTGCTTTCTAAAAAAATCAGAGGTACTGCTTTCTCAAATGCAAGAAATCACGAACTATAACTGGGTAGTTCAGTTGACTGGGCAATGCTACTGCTTTCTCACAACTGTGCAACACTACCAGTCCTAAAATATTTCTCACAACTAGGCAACGCTACTGCTGAGTACAACGCTACTACTGAGTACAACACTACTGCTTTCTCAAGTTCAAGATAGAATACCAATAACAATTTTAAAGCTGCTATATATGACACAACTGAGTAGATGGAATGAAACCAGGAAAATTATTAGATCCAAGATAAATGTGAGTAACAGATTCAAGGTTTGCAATTAAAGGACTTGAGGTCCCAGAAATATTAGACCTAGGCAAGTTTATGACAGTAACCTTATGGTTATTGTCACGGCTTAATCCCCACCAACTTCCATCACAAGGATTATTACTAGACCATGAATCAACAAGCCTAGAAGGATAATTCACAAGAAGCAAACAGAAAAATTAACAGAACAATTAACAAGAAGCAGAAAAAATCTTGAGCAAATAGAAGCTATTGAGCAAACAGACGCAAACATATTGAGAAAACAGAACAATTAACAACAAGCAAAGTAGCAAATAGAAGACAGAACTGGTGCGATTGATAGGAGCAAACAAAAGCAAAAATAATCTTGAGCCAAAACTTACACGATGAGGAAGTATGGCGGACAGGCGGAGAACTGGTGGTGAGACTCTTGACTCTTGGGGGTTGGGGCTGCGGCGAACTAGGGTGACTCGAGAGCACTGAATCTGAAGACTGAGTGAACTATGAAGAGGGAAAGAGATTTAGGAAAATAATACCCTAGTATATACTTAAGGGTAAATTAGTAAATTACTTAATTCTAATTGGGTTACCGGTTTTTATCCAATAACAAAAATGCAAACCGAGACCGAACATATAACCCAATAAAAAAAATATTTTTACCCGTTACCGAGCTGTTAACCCAATAACGCAATACCGATAACCTAATAAAGAATTAACGGTTTGGGTTATCGGTTTGAACCGATATATGCCCACCCCTACTACCAAGCAAACATTTCGGCGATCACACTTTCAATGTAAAACTATTAAATTAATTTCCCTTTGAGAAGATAATTGGATAAAATAATTATTAATAATTTAAGGACTCAATTAAAAATATATAATTTTTAACACAAAATATATCTTTAAACTTAACAAAAGAAAACTACAAGTTAAACTAGAATATTTACTAAAAGTGCAAACCTTTAATATTAATTATAATATATATATATATATATATATATATATATATATATATATATATATATATATATATATATATATATATATATATATGTGTGTGTGTGTGTGTGTGTGTGTGTGTGTGTGTGTGTGTGTGTGTGTGTGTGTGTGTGTTTAAAATAGCTATTCCTATATTCGATTTGGTTCGGTTTTTTTAGTTAGAACCAAAGCCAAACCAAATTTGATCGATTTTTAAATTTCAAAACCAAAACCAAATCAAACAAAAAAATATCTGTTTTATTGATCAGTTTGGTTTTGTTTTCGGTTTGGTTTTGTTTATTAACACCCATACATACAAAATAGTAAAGTACATATCATTTAACACTTCAACTATGATTTTTCTGTGTGATTGCTGTTTGCAGTACCCTGTGCCAACCCTTTCCAAGTTCTATTCACTCGAAATACTATAATAGGAAAAAGTTAGGAGTGTGTGTGGGGCGAGAAAAACAGATTGAGTAAATGAAAGGGTACAATTCTATTTTTCTAATTTTAATGGTGTCAAATTGTGTTTGGGCGAGAAAAGCATATTAGAAAATCAATCGCCCAAAATAACTATGAGCGATTATGATGTTATCCTCTTGACCGAATCTGTAACCTTCTTTAGCGGATTCATATGTTGTACTAATTGGATTTTTTTTTTCATGCGTTGTGCTTATCCATTCTCTTCCTTCACAATTGTCCTTTATACACTGTTACCCACAAATATATTAAGTCAGTGAGTTAATGTCCAGTCTTCAATCAATTTCAAAGTTACGTTTGAATATTTAACTTGGTAATACCATATTTTTCAAAGAGTAGATTAGAAAACATTTTCATCTTGGTCGAGATACTGTATTTGGCAAGAATTGACACCTGAAACGACATTGATTATTTGTTAAATGAAGCAGCATGATGTGAGACGAAAGAGACATGTTTGTTTCTAATATTAATAATCGATTGACACGTCAAAAAGTCTAAAAATCCAAAACGATTTTGTCCCACCTCACACGCATTACCTATTTTTTCTTCCATAGGAGTGAAAAAATGCCTCCTTCCTTATCCAATATCTTCAATTGCATTGTTGACCAGATTGATCTCTAATGGACTTAAAGATAAAAGGTGACAGTGCAAAACACAAACTTGATCAAGATATTACTCCTTTCCTACAAAAACCAATGGCAGCTCAGAGTAGGATAATTATAGTTTCTTCTTTTTAAAAGATTATATTTGTGAGTATTTTATAATTGGAGGAATATTTTTTTGGGAAACACCATAGCAACAACTTCAAAGAATAGTCCTTGAAGACAATTTTATTTGCTAAAATTTGTCGCGGTCAAACACACTCACGCAAGTATACGTGGTCGTCAAATAATAAAGTAGTGATTAGATTATTTTTCTCATTGAGACTTATGATTAACTTTTGACTGATTCAAACTCAATTAATTTATCGATTCAAGAGATTTTTCACAAAAAGTGTAACTAACGAATTCATTATCTAAGAACTATCAAGCAATGAAATAACTAGAATTCAACCACAATACTTAAGCTATTTCGGATAACAATCAGTAGGACAGGATATTCCATGGTCATATGCTAGCTAACAATCATGTTGTGTTCTCGGTTTAAAATGATTAAATGATTTACCTGGATTGTTGATTGACATGTTTGATATTACTCATAAGATTCTGTCGAGTTTTTACTCGCCTATTCAAACTAACTTAATTCCTATATGTCTATGAAATTAAGATTAACAAGAATGTATTTACACTTCCTGTATTTCAACCAAGCAAGACAATTAGGTATATTTCTATCCTAATTGCGAATCGGTTCCCCGATGCCTAGGTTCAAGAACTTGCTCTATTTAATTCTGTATGTAATCTAGAATTATCACTGTCGTGTTCAACTTTAGATTCGTAGATAGTATTTTACTGTTAGCTACTTAGCAAAATAATTAAAAACAGAATTAAATAAATAACCCAATATGATAAACTCAAGCTCATCAATTTAAACTTCAAACGTCAACATTCATGTAGCACCTACGACCCCAGAATAACAGAGTTCTTAGCCACACATGCTCACGGTAATAATCTCAATAATTCCCAAGAACACATAAAAATCAGTATCATTCCTCATCCTCCTCCACCAATAATGCTGCCGCAAATTCTGATACATCTTACCGGCGCCCGGATGAATAGAGTATCGAGAACTATGGGCCTGCTCTAAAATCAACTGTCGATGCCCATCAACATTAATTTTACAAACTCGACCCTGCAACCTCAAAACCCCATCATCTCCTAATGTACCCTACTTGGCACCACCGCGCTGCACTGTGACTCTAAGGACACACAAATGAGGATCATCATACTGTCAATCTTGGATACGCTCAAATAAAGAAGAACAAGCAACCATGCAAGCTAATATACGACTAGGCTCGAAAACATCCAACCTCATGAATTGATTGGCCAAAACCTGAACATCCAAAGCAAGCGGTCTCTCACAGATCGGAATAAAGTCATCCAGACTTTAAGTTTAATCTATTGTCCGTAGCAAAGCTAACATAGGACCTTAAATGCTTTGTTGGTTTTTATCCTGACTTCTGTTTATTACAGGGGCTCTACAACGACAAGGTATTGAGGATCAGTAAGAAGTATGGGGGTCTGTATATGCTAAAGGAAAGAGATGCAGTAGAAATAAATGGATCAGTATCATAAGAACACACAGATAGTGCACTTTGGCATTTCAGACTAAGTCGTGATTCATTGAAGGCATTGCAACACATTTCATCTCTACGAGGCAAAATAAATACTAGATAATTAGAATCTTAGATCTATATGTCCTTTAGCTAAACAATGTAAATTACCATTTTCTGTTAGCAATTCTAAATCTTCAACTATTTTTGAACTTGTTCATCCAGATGTTTGGGGACCCTATACGGTACCCACTTATGATAGGAAAAAGTACTTTGTTATAGTTGTTGATGATTTTAGAATATACACTTGGGCTTGTTTGATTAAGCCAAAATGTGAAGTTTGTGTTTTGTTGAAGAATTTTCTATCTTTAATTTAGAATCAATGTGGTATGTGTGTTAAGATTGTGAGATCTGATAATGGGAGTGAGTTCTTCAATACACAGTGTAATGAATTACTGTCATCTCTTGGTATTTTGCACCAAAGTAGTTGTCCTTACACACCCCAACAAAATGGGGTGGTTGAAAGGAAGCACAAACACATCTTGGAAGTAGCGAGGGCATTGAAGTTTCAGAGTGGAATACCTATCAAATTTTGGGACGATTACGTGAAGACTGCTATATACTTGATCAACGGAATACCTTGTTCAGTATTGAAGGGAAAAACACCTTTCGAATTGATGTATGGGAAGGTTAGCAGGATGGATCCTCTACGTGTATTTGGTTGCTTATGTTATGAAAGCAATCTACCTAAGGGAGACAAGTTTGCACCTAGAGAAACAAAGGCAATTTTCACAGGGTATGCCGAAACTCAGAAATGATACATGTCATATGATATGGAGACACATTCCTTTTTTGTTAGTAGAGATGTTCAGTTTAGAGAAGACCGTTTCCCTTTCAAAATGGTAAATGTTGAACAAGATGAAGGTGATTCATTCCTTTAGCAGTCAACTCAATTCCTAGTGGCTAATCCATATGACAATACTGATACCCATGAACAGTTTACATCCCCAACACTTCCTGAAGATGCTTCTCTGCATGAAGACAATGCTGAGACTAACATTTGGAATGCTCCACTACAGTACTATCATGTCCCAGTTATTATTGAATCAAATGATGCAACTGATGAGTAGTCTGAGCTAGTAATCACAGAAACTAATGAGCAGCATGCATCCATAATTATACCACAAGATGTTGTTCCAAAATGTACTACCAGTTCAAAGAAAAATAGGACCTCCCATCTAGATGAAGGATTATATGAACCATACAAAAGGATCATCAGGCCACATGTATCCTATATCCAACCATGTTGCCTATTAATATTTGTCGAACTCATATTTGACTTATCTGCAAGCCTTCTCAGTTCTCATTAAACCTAGAAGCTTCAATGAAGCGGCAATGATAAGAATTGGGTTGAAATAATGAGAAAGTGGTTAAAGATCCTAATGACAATCAAACTTGGGAGATGGTGTCCTTACCACTAGGGAATCAAACAATTGGATCAAAATGGGTGTACATAATTAAGTACAAGGCAAATGGAGAGGTTGATAGATTCAAAGCAAGGTTAGTGGCCAAAGGCTATACTCAACAAGAAGGGCTTGACTACCATGAAACTTTTTCACCTGTGGCTAAAATGGTCACAGTTAGGACAGCCATTGCAGTTACAGCATCAAAGGACTAGCCATTATTTCAGACGGATGTTAATAATGTTTTTCTCTAAGGTCACCTAGAAGAGGATGTTTACATGGAAATGCCTCAGGGCTTCCAATAACATGGGGAGTACAGGGTATGCGGGTTGCTGAAATCCCTATATGGCCTTAAACATGCTTCTAGACAGTGAAATATAAAGCTAACCACTTCCCTTATGCAAGCTGGATATATACAAAGTCCATATGATCATTCCCTTTTTACAAAAAAAAAGGAGTTGATATTGTAGTCATCCTAGTGTATGTAGATGACTTACTAATCATAGGAAGTAATGTTGAATTGATACGTGAGGCAAAGGATTCCTTGCATGGTATCTTCAAGATGAAGGACCTGGGGGAATTGAGGTATTTTTTGGGCATAGAGGTGATGAGGTCGAAGGAAGGAATAGTTCTCAATCAAAGAAAGTATGCTTTGGAGTTAATCTCTGAAGTTGTAGTTTGTGGTTGCAAACCTACTTTTACACCAATGGAACTCAATCACAAGCTAACAACTATAGATTATGATAAGCATGTGGGAATCACTGAAGATGCAGAACTAGGAGATATGATAGCATATCAGAAACTAATAGGGAAGCTGTTGTACTTGACCATCACAAAACCAGACCTATGCTTTGATGTACAAGTTCTGGGTCAATTTATGCAAAGGACAAAACAATCCCATTTGAATGCAGCAATGAGAATCATCTGATATATCAAAGGTTCATCGGGCCTTGGTATATTCTTGAAGAAGGGAGAAACTCATACTATTACAGCTTATTGTGACTCAGATTGGGCTTCTTAGGAGATCAATCACAGGCTATGTTGTGAAGTTAGGAGACTCATTGCTATTTTGAAAGTCCAAGAAACAACAGACAATCGGTAGAAGCTCAGCAGAATACAGGAGCATGGCAGTTGTGGTAGCCGAAATCATTCGGGTAACATGATTATTAGAAGAATTAGGAGTGAAAGTACAGAAGCTAGTACATCTGCATTGTATAGTAAAGCTGCAATACAAATAGCAGCAAATCCTATCTTCCATGAGAGGAAAAAACATATAAAGATCGACTGTCACTTTGTGAGGGAAAGAATCAAAGCAGAACCCATCACTACCAACTATATTCCTTCCAAGCAACAACTAGCTGACTTGATGACAAAGGGATTAGGAACAATACAACACCAGTTACTACTCTCCAAGCTTGGAGTGTTTTATGTATTTAATACTCCAGCTTGAGGGGGAGTATTGAGAGTCAAGGATCAAAATGTAATATTAGAAAGTTTGGGGTAGTTAGTTATATAAAAGGAAAATAGGTTGTTATATAGTACAGTAAATCTGGAAATCAGATTTATCTGTACATAACCGACCATCTTCCTAGCTCAAAATTTCTCTCTCTAGATTCTTCCAATTCAATCAATGAAAATTGTTCTTGCATGTTCTATGTAGTGTTGTTATTGTTCAATCTAGCTCAAATAAACAGAGGTTAGTCTATATTATTATTTATTGACTTGGTAAATTATGTGTTTATCTTGTCTATAGTTTTTCGAATTGTTATTTTTATTAACTAAACATAAGAGTGAAACATAGAGATTAAAATTCAAGACTTTAAAGTAAACTTCATAGACTTTTAAAAGGTTAGATACTGTTAGAGGCACTTAAATATATAAACTTAGCAGCACACATTTAAAAAATTATATTGTTCTGTCTAACTTTATTTTTATAAATAAATTTAAAAAAACCTTAGAATGATATTTTTAGACGCATAATGATAAACAAAAAGAAGCGGTATATACAAAATTCACTTTCATATACACAATAATCCCCATCATTAATATTATTACAGTAGTAATATAGTATCAAATTGAACCCCTTGAGTAAAATTCTAGGTCTGCCATTTATTGAAGCTCAAGACATTTGTATTTGTTCAATATTCATAAATTTTGTATTGTAAGAAGTGAAGGATATCAAGCGAGTGCCGATAAGCTCTCTCTATATATATATATATTCTAAATTTCCTGAAGGTTTTGCGGTAGACTGACAAGTTTGAGAAAGAAGAGTCCGCAAAAAACAAAAGAACATGGTCCGGGGGGGGGGTTGAATAATTAAATAATAAAATATGGCAGATTTTTTTTAAAAAATTAATTAGTGTCAACACATGTCTTTCTAAAGATAGGGACCAAGTTATTTTGTGGGTGAAGAGTAAATATGATCCAAAAGTATGACGGTAGGAATAATTATATTAAGAAATTGAAACGAAGAGTAAATATAGCTTATTTTAAAAAGTAGATGGACAAATATGACCATTTTCCATATCTACAAATTACAAGTGATACTCTCTTCATTCCTATTTAAGCGGTAATAGTTTATTTTTTACTGAGTTTCAAGAAATATAATATCTTTTGCAATCTTGAAAATTTAACTTAATTTTTTATGTTTCTCTTAAAGAAAAGCTTCTATATGTTTACACAAATATTATGACATGTCTAAATTAAAGATATAAATTTAAAAGTTTTATAATCACACAAATATTATACATATTTATATAAATTAAAACTAAGAGAATAACTAGATTGTAATGTCTATTTGTCCTATTGACTGAGAATTCCTCTCACATGGAATCAGCAGAAGATTTAGTTAACTACTATCCGATATTCTCTCCTATTTTGAATCAACTTTGTATTTTGAATTATTGTTATGATTTGTTGTATATCTTCAAATTCAAATCTAGAGAGATTATAGGACTTGTGTTACTGAATCTTTGTACATAAGAAATAGTTAAATGACTCTTCCTCTCGGCAAAGCTTGAAAAATATGCAAGGCTTAAGTAGGCGGAAGAGTGTATCCTATACCGATCTATGCATATTCCCTCATGTGCACCTGCCCGTAGGTTTCTTTCATTTTTCACCTCTTTACTTTCTTATATGGTATCAGATACATTGATTCTAACATGGACGCTTCTGCAAATTTAACCATTAGTCTCACTCTCACTCAGGGATCATCTTCTGATAAAATTACATATCACCAAATTTCTCTCCAAAGCTTGATCACAATAACTTTCAGATTTGGAAGAGTAATGTTATGAATGCTCTCCAAATTTTTCGTCTTCATTATTTTGTTCTATCCTATAACCCGCCACATGCTACTATAAAACTCAAAGTGCTCCAACTGAATAACCTGCTACTGTTCCAAATCCTAAATATGAAGATTGGCACCAACGTGATCTCTACGTCCTTCTTTGACTCAAACAAACAATTTCAGATCCCCTGCTTCCTCATATAATCACGGCCGAATCCTCTTATGAAGCATGGTATACAATTGAAAGCCTTTTCCAAACCCAAGAAAACTCCCGTGTGCGATAACTTTAATGGCAACTTAGTTCTCTTCAAAAATGATCTCTCTCTATCATTGAATACTTTGAAAAGAAACGTGTTTTAGCCGATGCTTTAGGCGAAAGCTCTCAAATTGTTTCGGATGATGATTTTGTCTCATATATTCTCTATAGCCTGGACTCGTCTTTTGGTTCTTTTCGTGCAGCTCTTAACTTGCGAGTTGAACCTATTAATCCCGCAGACCTACCCGGACTTTTTCTTCAAGAAGATGAACGAATTCTTAACAAAGTACTCATTAGCATGAAACTCAACAAAGAAACTATTATCCCGAGTGTGTTTGGAAATACTTAAGAGACTTTTTAGAGAGTTTTAACACTTTTCGGACTAGCAGACAGAACTTTAAAGCCAATATGTGAAATATTTAGTGACATACCATTGCCGACCACAATTTGATCATCTCCATTAAACTCCGAGTTGATGGATAGGTTAGCTAGATCTGAAGTGATATGGTGAGAGACACCCGAGTCGAAGTACCATGCTGGATCAACAATTGTAGATGGAGAAGTATAGTTGGAATGTGGTTTAGAGAGGGGTCCACGTATATTAGACATGGCAGAAGGATGTGAAGAAGTTATATTCAACCACCAGACAACTCTCGACATCAAATGATAACCCGCTCCAAAATCAACTCTTTAGCCCCAAAAGCTCTCACCACATCCAAACACTCCCTTCCAGCTGATCCTCTACCTATTGACGAACCCAAAATTTATAACCAGGTTTCCAAACTTCCTCAATGGCAACAAGCTATGCAAACAGAATTTTCTGTCCCCCCCTGCCCCAGCCCCACCCCCCAGCCCCCCTCCCCCGAAAAAATTTTAAAATATATTTTTCAGTTTTTAATTTTATTATTTATCATTTAAAGACTCAATATTTTACAAGTTTCAAAATTATGAGTTCGGAAGTTTACGGGTTTAGAAATTATAAATTTACCGATTCGAAAATACGCGATTTTTGCGTTAAAAAGTAAAGCATCACATTAGTTCCTTTAGATTGTGTCAATTTTTAGAGACTTCGGGAAGGGGAGGGGTGGGGGAGGTGGGAGGGGGAGGGGTAGGAGAGTTGCAAAAAAAATATTTTTCTAAAAAAACTATTTTTTACTCTCTAACCAAACATAGAAAATATTTTCCGGAAAATGTTTTCCACTTACCAACCAAACAAGAGAAAATAAGTGATAAAATCACTCATTTTCCATGAAAACATTTTCTAGGAAAACATTTTCCATGGAAAATATTTTCCTTCATACCAAACACACCCTTTGTTGATTATTTCATCTACTTTGTTCTTTATTTTTTCCTTCTCTGCGTTCCTAAAAAGCAAAAACTCAAGAAGGATTAATTTTAAAGTTTTTTGGAAACAAAGTATTTCTTATTCCTAAATATAATTAATATAATAAAGCATAAAGGTGAAAGGAGGTAGGAAAAGGAGGGGAAAAGGGCTAAAAAGAAAATTTTAGTTCAAAAGCTAAATAAAGTGGCGGACAATCCTTAAGGGAATAGGAAAAGTTAAATTTTTTTTTACAAAAGACAAATAGGTAAAGAAATAGT
Organism: Nicotiana noctiflora; assembly: GCA_032618575.1. Lineage (NCBI taxonomy): Eukaryota > Viridiplantae > Streptophyta > Magnoliopsida > Solanales > Solanaceae > Nicotiana > Nicotiana noctiflora. The sequence continues at coordinate 80,988 of JASVEL010010931.1, forward strand.
ATAGAATATTGAGAGAGTTAGGTGAGAATCGAACTCGTGTGGCGTAAAATTACACTCCTCAACTTCAGCTTTGAACCAAAGCACCCATAGGCCTTTTTGATTAGTGGGTGCTTACTAATTCAATATATTACTTTCCTCTGTTTTCTTATATAGCCGTGCATAGTTTACGCCGGGGTCAATGGGTGCTTCAGCACCCGGCACGGACCATGTAGATCCACCCCTGGGTTTACAAGATCAAATATAAATTTGATGGCTCCATTGAGCGCTAAAAAGCTCGTTTACTGGCGGAAGGATTTCATCAAGTAGAAGGCACTGACTATTTTGATACTTTTAGTCCTGTCACCTAACCAACCACCTTTAAGCTAGTCCTCTCTATTATACTTCTCTCACTAAAGGTTCCCTTGCATCAACTATATATTAATAATGCATTCGTAAATGGTGGGCTTAATGAGCAGGTAATTATGGAGCAGCCAAAGGGATTTGTTAATCCCCAATAATGTGTGCCTACTCAAAAAGGCTATTTATGGCCTAAAATAGGCTCCTCGAGCATGGTTTACTAAGCTCAAAATTTTTCTCCTATCTCATATTTTAATTCATGCTTATCAGATTGTTCTCTATTTGTTAGAAAATCACTCAATGAAATTACTTATATCCTAGTGTATGTGATGAACTTATTGTTACGGGAAGCAATCATCGGTTCATTAATCAATTTAGTGAAACACTTCATGCTATCTTCTCTTTGAAGGACCTTGGCGATCTTCATTTTTTCCTTGGAATTTAAGTTACCAGAAATAACGATACCATTTTTCTCACCCAACAAAAATATATCAGAGATGTCCTTGTACGTGCCAAGGTGGCTAATGCCAAATCGATCTCCACTCCATCTACACCGGGGTCTCGTCTTGCCCATGACGACGATCCTCTCCCTGATCCTCACCTTCAATATGCCACCACTATCCCCCCCCCCCCCCCCCCCCCCCAAAATTTGTTATGCTGTCAATCGGGTGTGTCAATTTATGCATAATCCATCCACCACCCTATCGGGCTGCCTTTAAGCATATTCTTCGATACCTTAAAGGCACCATTCACCATGGTCTTTACTTTCACTCATCCACAGACTCCAACTAGTTGCCATTGCTGATGGTGGTTGGATTTCTGAACCAGATGATAGTCTTTCTCAATATGGTTTTGCTCTTTACTATGGTGGTAATTTAGTAAGTTGGTGCTCTAAGAAGCAAAAGGTTATCGCTCGCTCTAGTATCGAAGCTGAATATCGAGCTCTTGCATTTGCTACTACTGAAATTATTTGGGACAACAACTTTTACATGAGTTACATGCTCCTCTTAAACAACCTCCGATTCTACTCTGCGACAACTTAAGTGCTACCTTTATCTCTGCCAATCATGTCATTCATCCACGGTCGAAGCACAATAACTTGAATATTATTTCGTACGGGAGAAAGTCGATGATAATTCACTTGTTATTCGCTTTGTTAGTTCTCAAAATGAGATGGCAGATATTTTTACAAAAGTTCTCGAAACGGCTAGATTCAATCTGCTAAAATCCAAGCTACTTGTTCGACCCTCACCATTCGCTTGCCGGGGGGGGGGGGTATTGACTGAGAATTCCTCTCACATCAAAACCAAGAACCAGCAGAAGATTTAGTTAACTACTAGTAGATATTCTCTCCTATTTTGATTCAACTTTGTGTCTTGAATTACTATTATAATTTGTTGTACATCTTCAAATTCAAATTTAGAGAGATTATAGGACTTGTGTAACTGAATCCTTGTATATAAGAAATATTTAAAGGACTCTTCCTCTCGACGATAAAGTTAACCGAGAGTGTGCACATTGGACTTTCTTTCATCTTTCACCTCTTTACTCTCTTATATGTACAAGCAAGTCAGCACTATAATGATGCAGTGGGTTAATAATCACTTGATGATCAATTAGTTTCAATAGGTAGTATTAATGACGTGTGACTTGGTACATATTTATCTTACAGCTGATTAAGACTTCATATTAGAACTTGCTCGAAATTGTTTTTGCATAAATGAAGCCTGATACGACATGGTTAACTTGGTGGATGATATGAGAGAAAGAAAATGGAAGATTGGTTAATGATCCAAAATGATGAAAAATCCAAAATGATTTGGCATACCTCACTAATTTCCTACCATTTCTGTAATAGTCAAGAGCATAACTCATACGTATATGACAGGTTCAGCATACCATACCATCACACTTAGTTCTTTGTGTAAATTCCGAAGTTAATTTATTTTACTTATTAAAAGACTATATTCTAGTAAAATTAATTATAAAAATCATAATAATAAGACTGACGGATACTACTACATGATTACAGTCAAAGTTAGAAAATCATATACCCTTTGGCGTTGCCAAACTTCTTTCTGGAAAAACTAAAGACAAAAACATGAAAAAATCTCGCTAATCCAAAAATCATCATCAGATCGCTAATCCATGATCATTGCATCTTTATTCATTTGGAGTGCTTAAGTGTAAAGTACCTCAGAGATATTCGTCGAATATTCAACTTTTAAGGGATAGTTTGGTATGCCGGATAAATTTATATCGCCAATCAAATATAGTATAATCCTGAATATCCCATCTTATCCAACCTTATTCCATCACACTTGGTATTATTTTGTCTCATTTCCAAAGTGGAATAAATTAGTATAGGGATTATAATCATTGCAATTAATAGTGATGTGGCCGACGTAAATAGTATTTTCACCAATAAAATTAAAAAGTAAACACGTAAATAAGTAGAGGGACTTAAAAAAAAAAATTAACATTGTATACACAGGGTAATCTTGGGCAAAAGGGTTCGTTGAACACTTGATTCTCCCATTTCAAGTCAGACAACAGTTCCAACAACACAATTATCAAATATATGGGTGGTTTTGGGATTAGGACCGTGAGTGATTACACAAGTGTAGTCCTCAGAACTCTCCATTTCCCTCAAACTTAAGCCATCTGCAATACAACAAGAATCTTTTTCTACTTCTTTTAATGTAGAAGCTAAGAGTTGACAATCCCGAGTCTTGATACCAAAATCAGTAGGGGAAGCAGGATTTTGAACTTTAGGCTCATTTCCAAACAGAACCATTTCCTCACTCAAAAGAAGAGCAAGTTTAATACCTTCTGATTCTAACTTATCATCTACTAATAAAGTTGACTGCTTTCTGTCCATATAAGTGATTGGATTTCCGCAGTTTCTATCATAGCCAAAAGGGTTGCCAAAAGTGAACATTTGTTTGCCGTCAAGAATGGATTTTGGGCTACTAATTCCAGTTTCAACTACATCAGAGAAGCTTCTGGTCAGAAATCCATTGAAAATTCTTGGAGAAATGGGTGGGTTTGTATGATTTTTGGTGGGAGATATTGGAAATGAAGTAGTGTTGTCAGCCATAAGACCTTGCTGTTTGCTGTTCACTGCTCTTTTTGAATTGTTCCTCGACATCGCCATTAACATTTAACAGCTCTTTCTCAGGAAAACAAGAAGTATGGATAAGCTAAAGACACTTCGCACTAGTTCTTCTATTTGCCCTTTGTAGTTTCATGAAGAATAAGTCAAGAAGTTCTTTTGCCCACTTCAGTACTTTAAAGTGAGTCTCGACGTTTTGTCCTTTTGATTGAAAGGAGGGGAGGGGCCAACAATAAAATAAAAGTGATAATAATAATAATGTAAAGGAAATACGTACAACTCTTTCTCTTCCCAAGACCCCACAACTTAACTGCACTTCTCTCACGCTTCCTGCCTCCCTTGATTGCACGCACTTGGAGGTGAATATCTATGAAGAATACGTCCGTTATTTGGACGGACAATTAGGTCGTAGATTTAAAATTTATTTTGAAATTTTGATTTTAGTTATATTTGGTTTGAAGATAAATATGTATTTGGACATATATTTTCCAACTTTATTTTGGAAAAAGAAGTATATAGTTTTCAAGTTTTGGGATTTTGGCTCAAAATCAGCAATGGATGTGGTTTAGGTATTTGGGATTTTGCCAAATGTGGACAAAATTTATGGCCAAACATGAATTTGCCAAATAAATTTGAAATTTATTTTGGCAAAACTCATGACCAAACGGGTCATCAATCTTGCTAACCATATTAGCATATTTTAAATGGAATTGTCTAACTAGGGGCGGCCTTTCCATAAAGCAAGTAAAGCAGTTACTTTAGGCCTCATATTTGTGAGAGTCCCATTTTTTGTTATATCTAATAAATTATGTATAAGTTTATAAAAGAGTTCTCTAAAATTTGATTAGTGCAACACTCGAAAAAAGCTAGTGGATATTATAGTTTGATTCAAAAGATATGTAATTAGTTTGAAGTTTTCTTGATAGTTTGTCTGGGTGCTCATTGAGCCATTCCCAAAAGGTGGCTGTGGCACTAGATGCTCCTGATATGTATAAAGTTTGCTGTTAATGATAATTTTATAGGGTAGTACCACACAAAAAAAGAATAACAATATCACAAGAAAGGTTAATTGGATTAGCTAAATTGTCAATTGAAAAATACTTATTAGGAGTTATTAATTATAAAAAAGTTATTAATAACTTTGTATCTAAGAAAAACTATAAAAAGAATAGATTTCAAATATATAAAATTTAAAAAGTTAAGGCCTCTCATAAAAACGATTTAACCAATAATGTTCTTAAAGGAATAGTGTATTATTATTACTATGTTTCTCTCTGTCTCTCACTTATTGTCTCCTTTCCCTTATTTCCCTAGCTCTAATTGTCTTGAGACTTTTTATGTTATGGTAATATTGCAAATACTTGAATTCATCACTATGGATTGTATGGGTCAGAATTCGACTCCATAATAACTAACGGAGCTAATCACCTTTCCTGGTTAATTCAAGATCAATAAGTGGTGCGACCACTCGTAATTAACGGTACTTAACGCCTGCCTGATACGATTAATAAGGCTACAACCCATCCCCTACCCTGAAGACAAAACCTCAATGTGGTCCCGGCCACCAACTGTCAGCTCACGCAGCTCACAACTATAAATACCAAGAAACAAAACCTAATCAGGGGGCTTCTCTCCTTCCCCATGGGGAATCTCCAATCACAGAGAGAAAGAGAGAGGGAGAACTACTGATGAGGAAAATATAATTCCACAAAGGAATACAACGTGATTGTAAGGCTCTGAACATCTTCATGGAGAGGCAGACCAAATCATTAACATCAATAAAAGCCGTCAACATTTCTCACTCTAATTGGGAGTGCTTATTATTGTCTCTTTTGCTTGGTTCTTGAATTATTAAGACTTGCTATGATTGGCCCGTAATTAATGTATATTGTTTCGTATTCACAAAGTGTATGGTAACTTACAAATCAGATAATTTGGCGCCGTCTATGGGGATTTACTTGCAAGATCGCGTAGTTCTTCGTAGAACCAAAAGAAAAGGGAACACCGGAAGAGAAAAAGAAACCCAGCTCGAGCAAGCCTACTCTTTCTCCGATTTTCGATAATGCAAACGGGAAGAGGAACTTCCCCACCCCCTTTAGGGAGGATCCCTACGAAGCATCCCCCATTCTCCCGATGCGGGCCTCAACCCTCGAGCCACCTCAAAATAACTCACATGCCCCGACTGGGAAAATCACGCATGAACCGCTCAAAGTCTTAAACCAAAACCGAGCTTCACCACTCAAAACCCCCAACGCCAAGACTCAGGCAATGCGCCTTCGCCAGTAAGTTCAACTACGGTTGAACCAAGACTCAGGCTATGTGTTTTCTCCATAAAAAAACTGATAAAATTCAACTACGGTTGAACCAAGACTCAGGCCATACGCATTCGCCAAAAAGTTCAACAACAGTTGAACTAGGACTCAGGCTATACGTCTTCGCCTTCAAAAATAATAAAAATCAACTACGGTTGAACCGGGACTCAGTCCATGCGCCTTCGCTAATAAGTTCAACAACAGTTGAACTGGGACTCAGGTTATGCACCTTCGCCTCCAAAAATTATGAAACTCAACTACGGTTGAAACAGGATTCAGGCCATGCGCCTTCGCTAATAAGTTCAACAACAGTTGAACTGGGACTCAAGCTATGCGCCTTCGCCTTCAAAAATTATGAAACACGACTACGGCTGAACCAGGACTAAGGCCATGCACCTTCGCTAGTAAGTTCAACTATGGTTGAACCAAGACTCAGGCTATGTGCCTTCACCCTCAAAAGAACTGATAAAATTCAACTACGGTTGAACCAAGACTCAGGCTATACGCCTTCGCCAATAAGTTCAACAACAGTTGAACTGGGACTCAGGCTATACGCTTTCACCAATAAGTTTGACAACGGTTGAACCAAGACTAAGGCCATGCTCCTTCGCCAATAAGTTCAACAACAGTTGAATTGGGACTCAGTCCATACGCCTTCGCCAATAAGTTCAACAATAGTTGAATTGGGACTCAGGCCATGCGCCTTCGCTAATAAGTTCAACAACAATTGAACTCGGACTCAAGCTATGCACCTTCGCCTTCAAAATTATGAAACTCGACTACGGTTGAACCAGGACTAAGGCCATGCACCTTTGCCAGTAAGTTCAACTACGGTTGAACCAAGACTCAGGCCATGCGCCTTCGCCAATAAGTTCAACAACAGTTGAACTAGGACTCAATCTATACGTCTTCGCTAAGTTCAAAAGCAGTTATTTTGGGACTCAGGCCATGCGCCTTCACCAATAAGTTCAACAACAGTTGAACTAGGACTCAGTCCATGCGCCTTCGCTAATAAGTTCAACAACAGTTAAACTGGGACTCAGGGCATGCGCCTTTGCCAATAAGCTTAACTACGAATGAACCGAGACTCAGGCCATGTGCCTTCGCGAACAAATTCAACTACGATTGAATCAAGACTAAGGTTATACGCCTTATCCGTCAAATTCGACGAGTTCGGCCTCGCTCGAACGATGAACTCAGACGCTCTCGTCCTCAAATTTAACGAGTTCCAGCCATAGCTGAGCCTAGACTCAAACAGAGCTCCTTCACCACCAAAACTCAGCAAAAACCCAATCGAATCAAGGCACGGGTCAATCACCCTCGCCGTCCAAGTAAGTACACCTAACTCGAACTAAAATAAGAGACACAAAGAGTTTGGCCTCGGTCGAACTACGAGACCGCGCTTTCATTCTCACGGCCAGTAGCGCGACCACGCCCGAACTAGAACTAAGGCTAAATGCCACCACCACCAAATGGAGGTTTTAGCTCGGTCACCTCGAGTCGAGGAGGAAAAGTCACCAACAATCGAAAATTGACACACCTACCAAAGTCAGACTCAAAAGCAATCCGCCCCTTGTAACGCATACAAAGAAAAACCCAAAAAAGGGGAGGTGCAAAACAGATACAAGGCAAATAACGAAAGGCGGATCCCCTTTTATTCAGAAAACAATTGCGGGTCATTCCCGCTTACACCTGACTGAAAGTCGGTCAATAAAAGAAAGAGAAAAAAATATCAAGTGGAAAAAAGAAAAAGGAAAAGACACTTCTCTCTACTTAGCGCCGTCTGCGCTCCCACCTCCGCCATCATCAGCCTCTAGCGTCGCCGCATCAAAACCACAGTCCATATGGGCCTGCCGAGCCTTTTGGCGCGCCCCCTCGAAAGTAGCTTCGGTCACGATACTGGCCTCCCACAGATTCTTGTGTACGTCCCGGTAGGCCTCAGCATAAACCTAAAGCTCACAAGCATGGCCAGAGAAAACGTCCTCTTCCCGTTTGCTGGTTTTCTTACTCTAGGATTGCAACCTGCCCTGCCGCAGCCTGAGTATCCCGCTCAATGATACCTATCCGCTCTTCGAGGCTCGCCTCCTTGAAGGCAGCAGTAGCCCTTACCAGTGACAACTGGGATTCGCCAGCGTGGACAACCCCCTGTAACGCCTCAGTCCTTATCGAGGCATCTTCCAGGTGGCGCTTCAAGGCTACTGTCGCTCCCTCCAGTGCATCCATCTTCTCACTCCACACCGATGCTGCCACCATTACCTTGGCCAGACATTGGCGATCTCACTCGATTGCAGCCCTCCTTCCGGCCTCAAGCTCATCATCCTTCTAATGGAGCTGCTCTTCAAGGGTGCTCACCCGGCCAAGCATTTGTTGCGCCTGAAGCTCCTGCCTCGCAAATTCCTCAACCATAGCCCGTCTACGAGGATCATTCCTCAAGAGCACACGCATCTCCATATACCTATCCTTGTAGCGACGATACTTTTACAACACCCATAAAAACACCGCCGAGCGAACGTTAGCTCGGTGGATGCTCTCCACCTCCAGCAAGTAGGATTGCGAAACAAAGACAATGGTTAAAGGGAAAATAAAATAAGGCAAAGAATGGACGAAACGATATGCGAATACGTACCCTCAAGCCCATCACGGCTACATCGTTCATCAAATCGACCACCGTGATATCCCTTAGTGACTCATTATCCACTTTCGAGCACAACAGCCCGAACTCCGACACCAAACTCGAGCCTTTAAGCAGTAGATTCAAGTCTGAATGGGCCTCAATGAGGCGTGACCTCCCCTCCACGCGAACATACACCTTTGTAAAGTCGTCTCGAAACATGCGGATGTCCTCAGGGTGTAAGTCTGATTCGGACCCAGACCCTTCTCCCACGGCTTCTCCTCCTCCTCCCACCGCAGCCGCCAACGAGACGCTCGGACCACCAGGTTCAACAATCACAGAGGTGTTTCTCCCTGTCTTAACTACGAGAGTCGCCGGTCGAGCCGCTGGAGGGGCAGAATCTTCGTGGCCCAAACTAGCCGGAACGGCCTCCGTCGTCGGCTCACCTTCAAGGGTAGGCGGTGGAGCCATGCCCTCCCCCGCGTTCGCTGGGGGGGGGGGTGAATCCATATTAATCACCACAGGGGGAGTAGGCATAATTGCTGCGGGAGGAACCGGAGTGAACGCGACCCTATGCCTGAGCAAGGGCCTTTCCTCCTCTTCGCCCCAGGACAATTCATCTTGAAGGCGGCCCCTCATCCCAAAATATGGGCCGTGGGGGGGGGGGGGGAAGGAGTCGCATAAGACTCGACCGATGTCGTCCTCGGTACGTGGCATAGCGCTGTTGCTACAAAAAATCGAGCGATCGCACCCGGCCGTCGAAAGGCCAGCTGAGGAGCCCAGCCACGGTTCGCCCTTCCTATAACAGAAAAACAAAGTCGGTAAATAAAACCCCAAAACCACGAACCAAACAAAGTAAGGGATAGACTTCTCACCTGCGACAGGCCTACAGTCGTGTCTCTCCTAGAAAGAAGTCCACGTGTGAATCCCTTCAGTAAGAGGGAGCACAGCTTTGAGCCACCCACGCATTCCTACTATCGGGGTCGGTGGCGACGTCTTGGCTATAAATGCAACAACGAGATAACATTCACATAAAACAAAACAAAAAGAAAGAAAGGAATGAAATTGAATATCTCAATAAAGTAACTCACATACATGGTTCCAAGCCTCCGGGAACACCGAAGGGGACGCCACTAGATGCTCAGTTCTGATGTAAATGAATTGCTCGAAGGGTCAGGGATTGACTCATCATCCAACGCCGCAGTCAGCCCCATCGACCCACGAGGGCACACCCGAAGCATGGTATCCCATACCCGTTGGGGGGCACAAAAGGCGAGCACGTGATGCAACGTAACCGCCTTGCCGGCCAGTTCCTCGTACTTTAGGAACATCGCCAGTAACTTATCATAATAACGGCAAAAGTCCACCACCGGTGTGGGAAGTGGAATCTTGAACCCCAACATGAAGGGGTACGCATAAAAGACGCAATATCTAATATGATCGGTGTGAACCCTTTCCTCGCTTCAGGTGAGGACAATATCGGCATGGTTAGGAATGACCCCCTGCTCCTGTAATCGGGCCATTCTAATCTCCCCATCAGCGGGGCTTCATACACAGGGTCCTCCCCACCATCGGCAGTAAAATCAATCACCGAACCTCCGAGCAGGGAAATACCTCATCCACTGACTGAATTCATCCGGTCTCCGCCTGCTCATCACCTCCCATTGCCGGAGGTGGTCCTTCAATCGCCGGAAGGTTAACCGGTAAGTTGGTCGGAAGAGCTTCACGTGAAGAACTACCAGCCATTGCTTAATCGGGTAAAAAGGAAATAATCGAATCGGGTATAGAAAATGAGAGTTATCGCAGTCAAGAAGAGAAAGGAGAAAGTGAATTAACAGAGTAAAAAGAAGTTTCCTCAGACTTGTTCTCATATGAATAAAGAAGTAATGAAAAACCGATGCCTCAATTCACCTTTATAGGCAACATAAATGATTTTGGGAAATCCAATGGACATCATTAACTGCATATCCAACCGTCAAACGGTTCGATTCTACAAAGATACGCCCCATCATGACAAGTACCACGAAGTTCCCACTCGACCTCCAGTTGTTACCTCGCTAACCGGAACGAACATAGAGCCCTGCCGATACAGGCAAAATGTACCATACGCCTTTAAAACTCTAAAAACACTACATGCAACATATTCGGCCACATTACATACGGCCCGTCTCCCATCGCCTATAATAGCTACGTACCAAAGCGAACCCAAGGATCAGAACGTAATCTAGTTTTGACCTCGCCCGAATTACGCTAACAGCATCATGCGCCCTCGCAACGAGGAGATACCCTACCTTGATCGCCCAACGACTTGATTATATGGAAAAGTAACTTTGAAAAACTCTAAAAAATTCGGGCCGTCATTATAAAGAACACGGTCTCGACCAAAGCGGCGACCATCCATTCCTTCTTCAAGTCTTTTAGATCACAGTCGATGAAATCCGCTCATCAAGCTCGTGCAAGGAACGACTTCGATAAGCGGAGGGACTAACTGTATGGGTGAGAATCCGACCCCATAATAACTAGCGAAGCTAATCACCTTTTCTGGTTAATTCAATATCAATAAGTGGTGTGATCACTCGTAATTAACGGTACTTAACGCCTGCCTGACACGATTAATAAGGCTACGGCCCATCCGCTACCCTGAAGACAATACCTCAATATGGTCCCGGCCACCAACTACCAGCTCACGCAGCTCACAACTATAAATACCAAGAAATGAAACTTAATCAGGGGGCTTCTCTCCTTCCCCATGGGGACTCTCCAATCACGGAGAAAAAGAGAGAGGGAGAACAACCGATGAGGAACATATAATTCCACAAAGGAATACAACGTGATTGTAAGGCTCTGAACCTCTTCATGGAGAGACAGACCAAATCATTATCATCAATAAAAGTCGTCAATATTTCTCACCCTAATTGGGAGTGCTTATTATTGTCTCTTTTGCTTGGTTCTTAAATTATTACGATTTACTATGATTGG
>JASVEL010010932.1:0-78836 GCA_032618575.1 Nicotiana noctiflora
CGAGGATATGAAGACGAAGGAGTCGATTTGCTCGTGGACTCAACCACCAGCATGGTCTCAGGTTGGGCGACCTCGGGGATGCCCTCGCTTGAAGATTCTCGGGGCACGTGCTCGTCCCTAGAATCGAACCTCGCCACCGAGAAGACTGCAACATTCCGACTTCTCATCCTCCTGGGAGAGCCCCGACCTACCAAAATAAGATAGGTCAAGCAATAACACTTAAACAAAATCTCCAAATTTTGGTCGACATGATACCTGATGGATCGTATCGATTGAGGAACGCCGACCACGTACGACATTACTCCACAAAAGGAATCACCCTTTCCACCCACGACTTTATGTCTTCAACAGGTCGGGGTGGAGAAGCCCTCGATTCAAAAAAAAAGAGCAGAAAAAGAAATTATAAAGACAGAACGGTTAAAAGTTGTGAAAATACTAAATAAGGGTAAAAGCACTCACGTTCTGGATTCTACACCTCCGGGAATCCCTCAGGAGTCGACACCAGGTCCCCCATCCTGATATAGAAAAATTTGAACCAGAAGCGACGATTGGGGTCATCGTTAGCCCTAACAACCAGGCCCTTTGTGCTACGACTCTTTAACTGCAGCATAAAGCCCCTCATATAGCCGGGGCTAAACAACTGCAATATATGATGGACCAAGATATCGAGTCCGGCCCGACTCGCATAAGTAGTCAAAATGCGACACACTTTCCAAGTATACGGAGTAAGATGAGTTGGACACACATTGTAGAATTGGCAAAGCTCCTCCGCCAAAGGATAAATTGGGAGGTCGTACCCGATCAGGAACGGGTACTCATAAAAAGCGCAAAACCCTGGCCGATGCACGTTAATGAAGTCGATTCCGGCCTGCTCCATGATTACTGAGTTAGGAATTTGGCACGCCCCCCCACAGGTCGTCCATATGTGATCGAAGAAGCTCGGTGTGATCCCACGGGGGAGTCGGGCATCTTGTTGGAAAATCTCATCGAGCATGAAGCTTTCTAGGAAGAACATTGTCCACACTAAGAGGGACAAGGGATCTTTGGGCCTTTTTTCCACCACCCGAAGATAGTGGAACCCTAGAAGAAGCATCATCTCGGTCCCTCCTATTTTGTTGACCACGTTTTGTCATGATAATTGTTTATATAAGAATAAGGTTTTGACGACTAAAAGAAATTGATTTCAACAAAAAACTTAAAGGTTCAAAGCAATAAATATTGATTTCCTTGAGAGAAGATAAAAATAGTGAGTAAAAGTCTGAGAAGTTCGAAAGATAACAAAGATTGATCCTTCCCTCTATTTATAGGGTTCAGGTACACAGACATCGAAGAGGCATGTGTCGAAAAGGGGGCGAGAAACCAAAACGTCAAATCGCCCCCTGATCTGTATTGGGAGCAGTTGTAATTATGATGTATGTCGTCAGTGACGTCAATTCAAAAAGTGGGCCACGTCTCAACAAATCAACAACGCCATGGCGGGTCGACATTTCCGCCCATTGAAGACGTATGTCGCATACGCCTCCAACAAGCGGAGGGACTAACTGTATAGGGCCAAATACGACCATTCACACACTCATGGTGATGGGGTACGACCCCTCTCATACGCTCCTTATAATGGGGGTATGATTTGGGCATAAGGACGCGAACGACGTCATTCACACTCGGGCGTTCCCCCATTAAGAGGACGTCGACTACGCCCCAACAATTTATTATTACTATTTTAAAAGGAGGCCCCTTTCTATATAAAGGGGGCTTCCATGTTGTAACAGAAGATTTTATTATCTAATAGTACAACTCTCTCATTCTCTCTCTATCTTTCTTAATTGCGGTAAATAACTGTTCTTGAAATTCTTCATTTTATCACAATTACATTGATCTCGCATCTAGGTTCACTATATTTGGTTATGATTTACCCTTTTTCTATCTTTTGATTGTTTAAGTTTATAAAGTAACGATTAACTTTTGAGCCAAACACACACACACACACATATATATATATATATATATATATATATATTATATTTTCGATTATTATTTTAAAAACACATATAGTTCATTTTCCCAAATATTATATCAACCAAATTTGAATCTAAATTGTGCGAGTATATGTTCTTTTGACCCAAAAAATCGCCGAAAGCTAATAACGGGTCAATTTTCATTTTATTAATTAAAATAATACAGTGGTATTATAACAATTTAGATTCTGCGGTGAGAGACCCACTCTCACCACACGTCGATTTTGCCCTACGCCATTTTCACTCCACATACAAACCCCATATAACCACCAAAACCTAGCTCAACCTCTTTGGCTATTCACATAGCCCCCCCACTTGCTTTTCCTTCTGTCCTCATTTTCCCCACCACCCATGGCCGCCACCGTCTCCACCGCCTCTGCCGCCACCACCAACAAATCTCCTCTTTCACAGCCCCTTGACAAACCCTTTTGCTCCCCATCTCAAAAGCTCTTATCTTTATCCCCTAAAACCCATCCTAAACCCTACAGAACTCTCATCACCGCTTCCTCCAAAAACCCCTTAAACGACGCCGTTTCGTTTAAGATATCAGCTGACAATACCTTGGACTCCTATTTTGACGATGACGATAAACCCCGTGAAGAGTGTGGTGTTGTGGGCATCTATGGCGACTCAGAAGCTTCACGCCTTTGCTATTTAGCACTTCACGCGCTTCAACACCGTGGCCAAGAAGGCGCCGGCATTGTCGCCGTTAACGACGACGTTCTTAAGTCAATTACAGGTGTTGGTTTAGTATCCGATGTGTTCAATGAGTCAAAGCTCGACCAACTCCCTGGTGACATGGCTATTGGCCACGTAAGGTACTCTACTGCTGGCTCTTCTATGTTGAAAAATGTTCAGCCTTTTGTTGCTAGTTATAAATTTGGGTCAGTTGGTGTTGCCCATAACGGTAATTTAGTGAATTATAAGTTACTGCGTAGTGAACTAGAGGAAAATGGGTCAATTTTTAATACAAGTTCTGATACTGAAGTGGTACTTCACCTTATTGCTATATCGAAAGCTAGGCCATTTTTATTGAGGATTGTTGAGGCTTGTGAAAAAATTGAAGGTGCTTATTCTATGGTGTTTATTACTGAGGATAAGTTGGTTGCCGTAAGGGACCCTCATGGGTTTAGGCCATTGGTTATGGGTAGGAGAAGTAATGGTGCTGTTGTTTTTGCGTCGGAGACGTGTGCTTTGGATTTGATTGAAGCTACTTATGAGAGGGAGGTGAGTCCTGGTGAGGTGGTTGTTGTGGATAAAGATGGGGTTCAGTCTATTTGTTTGATGCCTCATCCCGAGCGTAAATCTTGTATCTTTGAGCATATTTACTTTGCTCTGCCTAATTCGGTTGTGTTTGGGAGGTCTGTGTACGAGTCTAGGCGTGCTTTTGGGGAGATCCTTGCGACTGAAGCTCCTGTGGAATGTGATGTTGTGATAGCAGTTCCTGATTCGGGTGTCGTGGCTGCGCTTGGTTATGCTGCTAAAGCAGGGGTACCATTTCAACAAGGTTTGATTAGGTCGCATTATGTTGGTAGGACGTTCATCGAGCCATCGCAGAAGATAAGGGATTTTGGGGTGAAGCTTAAGCTGTCGCCGGTTAGGGCGGTGTTGGAGGGAAAAAGAGTTGTGGTCGTGGATGATTCGATCGTTAGAGGAACGACCTCATCCAAGATTGTGAGGCTATTAAAGGAGGCGGGTGCAAAAGAGGTTCATATGAGGATAGCGAGCCCGCCAATTATAGCTTCTTGTTATTATGGAGTGGACACTCCTAGTTCAGATGAGTTGATATCAAATAGGATGAGTGTGGAGGAGATTAAGGAGTTCATTGGATCCGATTCGCTTGCTTTTCTCCCAATGGATAGCTTGAATAAGTTGTTAGGCAATGATTCTAAAAGCTTTTGCTATGCATGCTTTTCGGGCAATTACCCGGTCGAGCCGACGGGTAAGGTTAAAAGGATAGGGGATTTCATGGATGATGGATTAAGTGGAGATATGGATTCCATTGATGGTGGATGGCTACCAGGAGGTAGTAGGGTTCAAAAGACTATCTTGAATGAAGTTAGAACCAGCTAAACTTTCTTTTCCATGTTTGCTTTAGTTTTTGCTTTGGATTTCTAATGCTTGACTACAGAAATTATAAGTTCCAATCTAGTCTCTTTTTCTATTTGGGATGCCATATGAGTCCACTGATTTAATTTTCTTACTATGATTCTTACATTATATATGTTCAATAGGGCTTGTCCACAAATCAAAGGACCACTAAGGGTTTAATAACATCATATTGTTCTTTCAACAGCAAGGCAAACAAATTTTTAAAAGGGCAGTCAAAAGCCCTAGAGAGTATTATTATGCATGATATTATTATGTCATATGGTTAAAAGCATCAAATGCATACATAAGCTGCTGCTCCCTAGGTTGAAAAATAAAACGGATAAAGCACTTGTTTTGGAGTCGTCTATCCTTTAGAGATTGAAAGCGGAGTTCAGAACAATCATAAAACAAAGTTGAACGAATAAGAAAATCAATAATATCATTTGACAGATGCAATAACAGGATTATAGCAATGCCTGACCAATCTCATTTTCCAGTAAAGCTAGTGCTTCCCACTGCTATTTGAGCGCTTCCTCCGAATGGGGTCCTGGGTCGTTATACCGGACACCCGGGGAGAAACGAAAAAAAAAAAAAAGGTTGTCATTGCATCAGCAACAGCATTTTCCAACTTAACTGCCCGAATTTTAAAGCAAAGTTACTTTTGATACTGATTTAGATAAATCAAAATGAACCAATCAAGAATGCACAGGAAAAGCTTGTGCCAACTCGGCCTTAACATATAACTACATTTTGGCCATTGAACAAATTTAATTGCTCAATTTTCCCATCTCAATACTCCAACCACTGTAGCTAGATTCTATATTCGTATTTGCTAATGATAAAAGTACCCCTGCAATCTTTTAAAGGAGCCCCAGGATTACAATTGTCCTCCACAATTTCATGCCTAAGCAACTCGGAATGATCAAGCACAAGAGCTAGCTTTCACATGCGATATCCTGGAACAATTCATGCCTATGTTTCGGCACATAGAGATTTTGATTCTAGTATCCTTGTATTTGAGTTGAACAAAGAAGATGATAAAACGAGGAGGAAAAATCAGATACAGCCATCTTAGACAAACTGATTGAGAAAGAAAAACTAGCAGATGCAAAGAATGATGTTAAAATACCGAAGCAAGCTTCAATTCATCGAGGAGAAGCCATAATCCATAATTCGAGGAGCATCGAACGCAATCCTGTACAATACATCAACTTGAAATTTTCTAATATAGAACATATCCTATCATTGATATTTGTAGAATAAAATCAACTTAAATAGTCAACCGCCAAAGAAGAATTAGCCACCAGATGTATATATTATAAATAATTAGTGTATAATATATTTTTATTGGCTAGTACCTGTGAATATTTCTGCTTGAGCGGTCAAATATGTTAAAAACTGTGATTCATTTGCACATGTTACAAAATCCTTGTATTTGAGTTAAACAAAGACCGCGGCTGCTACAATTGCCGATGATGCACAAAAAATTGATCCTAGTAACATACTCTCAAACAATAATACTGTATTCGAAAATTGCAGAACTGATTCAATATAGGTCTTACGTTCTCTGCTTTCCCTA
Organism: Nicotiana noctiflora; assembly: GCA_032618575.1. Lineage (NCBI taxonomy): Eukaryota > Viridiplantae > Streptophyta > Magnoliopsida > Solanales > Solanaceae > Nicotiana > Nicotiana noctiflora. The sequence goes on from JASVEL010010932.1 coordinate 5,686, forward strand.
TAGTAACTACCTAATATATCATGGCTGTAATACTGCTAAATGAAAATATAAAGAAATAATTCTACTAAAAGCAATATAAAGCAAGAACCTCAAGTCTTCCACAAATAACCAAAAGACAGTTTAATACCACATTCATCTATAATCATCTCAACTAAAATACTGAAAATGGGATAAAATAAGAATTATGTGATTAATTATCGGTAACCAGCGGACAAAAAATGGTTAAAGAAATTTACTTATCATGAACAAAAACTGTAATAATTATTTGAATTACATATTGTATACTATCCAACAGAAATAATTTTAGGGGCCTAGATTTTTTGGGGCCTAAAGCAAGAGCTTTATTGGCCTACCGGTGGAGCTATCCTTGCTGAGGTGCAGCAACAATTAGTATCAGACCAACAGCTACAGCGACAAAATGATTATTAGCCATTCTCTGCTCTGTCATAAGCATTGGACTTGTGCTTTGGTGCAAACGAAAAGCCAGCAGGAACCTTGCCTAGTAACATTTCGGATATCCTTATCTGCAGAGGGAATATATAGCATGTTAAATTGAAAGAATAATGTGTTTCACACACCTAACAATATGATACCTACGAACGGTAAATTACGTACCCAGTCTGCAGCAGAATCAGAGGCCATTAGTGTCTCGAGGTCATCCCTACCGTAGTATGAGGGTGGTCGCCAATTTATTCTTTGTGGGATAATTTCTAACAGGCCAACTGGAACATACCGACATGTGTAACTAAGCCACTCCAACAAAAAGTGTCTGGTCGTCTCCACTCCTGTGCTCATTTAGGGCAAACATCAGGTACGGCCAATCATAATATTAATTCTCTTCAAGATCTTTCCAGTAGAAGAATATCACAAAGAAAGCAAATCGCCGGCAAATGAGAATAAAATCTAGAGAGAGAAGCCCAATTTTTTCAAGACACGTATGGAAAGCTTCTCCCTTCATGGTAGAGGTAAGGTATGCGTACACACTACCCTTCCCAGACCCTACGAGCGAAATTTTACTAGGTTGTTGTATATGCAAAGCTTCTATTAACATACTCGTAGATCCTGCCAAATGCCAATTACGCCTTTACAGAGATTCAAGAAAACCTCGGTGAATGAACCACCATAGAATATACAGGATACATAAGTCATTGCTAGTGTAAAATGGATAACAAAGAAAATAAGAAGACATCATTGTTCACATATACAATGGTCTAATCTAATGAGGAACTTCCCTGATATATTGACAAGTCAACCTGACAGAAGCATACTATATTCTTAAGGATATAGGCAGTGAACAGTATCAATTGCATCTATTCTGCTATGAAAGGCCATATATATAGCACAGTTTAGAAGCCCTGAACATGTGTGCAACTCTTTGCATGGACGTAGTTATTCCCAAGCTATCTCAATTTCTCGTATATCTGATGAATGAACCAAACATGATCAAGAAAGGCCATATATATAGCACAGTTTAGAAGCCCTGAACATGTGTGCAACTCTTTGCATGGACGTAATTATTCCCAAGCTATCTCAATTTCTTATATATCTGATGAATGAACCAAACATGATCATGAGATGTAGATTAGGAGATGTAAAGGTGAAGGCATTCAGTTTCATGAAGAGTAAACATGGATGGAAATATAAGTATATAACATGACAGATCATCTTTAAGGCATGCTTCCAATAGGTTGCAGCAATTAATATATTGGTAGATTTACCAGACAAACTTCTTACTGATCCATATAATATTTATGAACATAACTATATACCTTTTGAATCAGAACCCCAGTGTTCAAGGCCAAATCGTGCGTAATCCTTCAAGATATCTAGCCGCTCCCCAGATGTAATGTCCCAGTGCCTCTGTTCCTTGATTTCGGTAAATATCCACGGCTGCAAAATTAGGAAGTGCTGCTTAGTGCAGATAGACCCTCAGAGGCACAAATGGAATGAACATGCAACCGTAACGGAAATAGAGAGCAGAAAAGATCTTACTACAAACCTTTATCAATGCACCTCGGGCGATCATACATGTGGAAAGCTCAGGGGAGTCAGTTTTGTGCTTGTTCCAGTCTAAATAAGAAAATACATCACCGTTTCCAAGGACTTGTAAAGACTTGGGGGCCCTTTGTACACATTGGTAAATGTAATCCCAGTCAGCAAGTTTACTATAGCGCTGTTGACGTGATCTACCATGTATGGTAACTGCAGTTGCACCCCAATTACCAATATCTGCTATGAGAGAATCAATGCGATTCTTCCCCTCAAAATAAGCAGTTCTTACCTAAAGCAGGAAAAAGTTGCATTGTCAAGCATCTCTGCACATCTCTTTAAGAAACATGGGCACGTGGGAGCCAGATCTTTGAACAAGACAAACACAGAAAAGCGATAGTCTACACTAGGGTGGGAACTGGGAATTGTATCATAATGCCAAATAACTACGCCGTGAAAGGTTGGTCTCCAATAATACAAAACAAATTGCAAAGCAGATCATCCTACCTTAATAGTTACTGGTATATCAACTGTTGCCGAAGCAGCTTCTACTACACTCTTCATCCGCATTGGTTTTGTAAGAAGAGCTGATCCAGCACCCTTGTTAACTACAATATCAATCGGGCATCCCATGTTAATATCAATGAAATCCACAGAGCATTCTTGTTCTATAAGCTCAACTGTCTTTGTAACAGTGTCTGGATAAGCTCCACAAATCTGAACACCAAACAAATTCTCGGACGAATGCCGTCTCAGCAGTGCCCACTCAGATGCTTGGCCCTACATTAGCCATAAGGCGCGAATTAATTGGTACTTAAGTTCAAGAATGTTACGCAAGTGAATGAAAAGTCTTTTTAGATGGAAAATGGTAAGACAGGGATGAGAGGCAAAGATTATTCTCAAAGAAGCCAAAAGTTACATGTCCATAAACTGAACAAGTTATGAACCCCTGTACAAAAATCATTCCAGGTGGTTCTCTTAACTCGAGGATGAGGCAGGGAAGATGTTATTTATTTCTTATAGAAGGCCAAGTATGACACACCCACATCCAAACCAGTTGCATCTCCGCGATTCTTTTTTTAAATAAGGTAAAATTTTATCAAATAAAACAGGTAGCAAGATGGTACAAATACGATAGGCCGACAACTAACACAAACTGATCTCCTACATCACGCATCTCCACGAATTTATGGGTCAAAAGTTAACAAAGAAATATATGCAAATTTGACCCTCTCAACAAAATATATGCAAACTTTACAATAGCATTTCTCAGCTAGTACTTACAAGTTATGGCATTTCATCCCCCTAACCATTAAACAATTCACTCTCATTCTGATTCTAATTTGAGGCATTCATGAATAGATTCAATGATAACTTATGTTTATCCCATCCACAATTAGCAGTGACTGACCTGCAAAAGATTTGTGCACATTGCCATCTCACCAGATGTTACATCAGCTCCTAGCACCTTGCAAACTCTCCGAAAAGGCAGATTTCCAACTGTGGTCAAAGGCGCAAGATAGAGCTTATCTCGAAAATCAATAAGCTTTTTTTCACGGGGGTGCAATTTTAGGCTTTTATCAGAATCGGTAACCATGTCAGAAGTTGGGTCTGATTTATTCACGTCACAATTGCTGTCAAGAACTTCCCCCTGGACACTTGAACCTGTCGAAGTACAGAAGATCAGCTACACGAGGTTTCACCTCTCCATAAAACAGCCTGAATGCTCATAAAGGAATAAAGCATCTATTAACCATTGCTAGCTTGGGAGGTACAAATTTCATCGACTGATGATTTTGCCTTCTTTAAAGGTCTAATATCATCAGCCAAATTATTTTCAACTGCATCATCTTCTGGTGAAATGGAAGGAGTGATCTCCACTTTATTAGAGCAGTCACTAGCAGCTTCATTGCTGTCTGTTTTGGTATCAGTGGCTGGCTCTTTTGGCACAACTTCGCCATTTTCCTCTTTATCAACCAATATTTTATCTTTTGGATGGCCCTGTGTAAGAAATTCAATGAACATGAGAAATAATCCAGAGACAGAAAAACATGCAGGTATGATACTCTTCCTAATGGTCAAACATCTTGTACATTAAGCTAAAATTTGAAGCTTGTCTAATAAAGAATCATTTTTCCCCTAAAACTGGTATTGAAGAATGGAAGAAAAAAAGGTGGGAGGCACAAACCTTAAGTCCAAGAAGTTTGAGAGTGGCTTCAGCCTTCGGAAACTTCATTTTGTTTTTCCACAGAAGTTTCTGAGTGTCCTTATTAAAAAAATTTAGTTCAGAACTTTTCCTAGATATCTTCTCAGTTTGAGCTGAAACATCATCTTCATGGGTCCCTGCAAACCTACAAGCCAATCCATAAGGGCATGGCCCTTCATAAACCAGAAAAGGGCAACTACCCTCTATATCAGCTGGTTTCTGCATTCAAAACAACAGCAAAGATTGTAATTTTACAGGATCACATAACAGCATCATAACAATAACTATGATATTATTTTTTAATTTACCTCAGCTTTAAAAGCTTCCAAGTCATGACTAAACCGACATTTGTCACTATAAGGGCACGCGCTAACTTTTCCAGTTTTGGCCACCTCGGGACAGATATGCAACGGTGATTTTTGTTCCTGCAACCATTTCAAGCATTTCATTTACTATAAAATAACCACAGCAACCACAATCTCTTTTTTTCTATTACTTATGAGTGATTATACCAACCAAAATCTTAAAATGCACAATCACATCAGTAAATATTTACTCGACGTCTCGACCAGTGTTTACAGCAAGCCAAACAACTTAACCTAGCAGTTAAAAATTAAAGTAAAGATATATATCATTTAAACATGGTTAAGTGATAACTGTCGGTATGAAAGAATACTTGCCACACCCAGTGTTTCACCAAACCAAGCAATTAATCCTTTAGCTGTTAAAATTGAAGTAAAAATACATACCACTGAACCATGGTTTGATACTGGAGCAGATGACACCTCTCGTCATTCCGATGACTCCAGTTTCAATAGGGCAGATCTACAATCCTAATTCCTATATGAATTTCTTAGTCTGAAATTGTCGGGGATCACATAATCTTGAGTTTAGGCGTCACTTTGGGTCCTTGTTGGATAATCATAGACCAGTGATAGCAATTCTGCTATAAACACACATGCATGATCATACAAGACTCCGCGATGACTTCAATTCTACCAACATGTCAAAAGTATCTGATAATGGTCCAATAGGCGGATTAGTCGTGTTGTGGAATGAGGAGGGTATCAAGGTGACACAGATGAGAATATCTGATCAAGAAATACACTGCATGGTCCAGGTATGTCCCACTAAACCACCTTGGATTTTATCTGCCATATATGCTAGCAATCACTATAATTTACTTTGGGAAAATTTAATTAATTTGCATAATACCGTTGGTATGCTCTGGCTAATAGGAGGCGATTTTAATGAAGTGTTAAGAGTCGAAGGAGAAATTTGGTGGCCTCCCTATTAGTAACAATAGGGTAGATAAGTTTGCTAACTGTATAAATTATTGCAAATTAATAGACCTGGGATTTCATGGTAGTCGCTTCACATGGACTAACAAACGTAGACATGGTAATACAATTTTAGAAAGGCTCGCTTTTTAGCAAATTATGACTGGATAAACTTGTACCCAGAGGATGCAGTGAAGCATTTACCTCGAACTTATTCGGATCATTATCCACTCTTAATTACCTTAGAACCCACTCCTAGGATGCATCAAAAAATATTTTGCTTTGAAACTATGCGGGCGGGCATCACATCTACAATTCCCAGAATTAGTTCGTAGAGTTGGTCTGGTGATCAATCTTTACTTCAAACGACGAGACACTTTCAAGCAGCAGCTACCCCTATGGAATAAACAATATTTTGGGAATATTTTCCAACAAAAAAGAAAACTATTAGCTAGGTTGGCAGTAATTCAAGCTTCTATACACTATCCAACAAGTATATTCCTACAAAATTTGGAAACAAAATTATCTATGAATTACAGTAATATATTACACTTAGAGGAGAAATTTTGGAAATTTAAGTCTCGCATCAATTGGCTAAATGAGGGAGACGTGAACCACAAAATTCTACCATATGTCTACCATTCATAGACATAGAAGAAATAGAATATATGGTTTGCGAGATTTGGTTGGTAAGTGGATTTACGATCAAAATGAATTAAAAGAACATATTCTAACCTTTTATCAAACTCTATTTACAACTGAAAAGTTACTTTCTGCTAGAATTTATTATGACTTGAATATTCATCGACTATCTGTGTGAAATTCAACATATGGAGGAGCCTCTTAGGCAAGAGGAGATTAAATGTGCCCTATATAGCTTTAAACCCTATAAAGCACCAGGTCCAGACGGACTTCATCCTTTTTTCTACAAAAAATAGTGGCCGGATGTCGGCAATAAGGTTACTCTATTTTGTCAGGACATCTTTAATACTAAGACCAACAACAACAACTACCCAATATAGTCCCACAAAGTTCGGTCTTGGGAGGGTAATATGTATACAGGCCTTACCCCTACCCGAAAGGGCAGAGAGGCTGTTTCCAATCGACCCTTGGCTCAGGGGAAGGAAAGGAAAAACAAAAACAAAAACAAAAGAACATTAGTAACTCCAGCGGAAATCGCATAAATAATTCTCTAAACATAAGAACCATAAATAGAATGGCATGCAATAATATCAAAGAGTAACTATCATAAATAACTACCATAAGGGGGACACACTCCAATATACAAATTATCTATGGAGAGCCCTACCAAGCCCACCCAACCCCGGGAAAGGAGTACGAAAAATTCTAGAAGCCCCTATCCTACAACCCTGATACTAGACTTCCATACTTTCCTATCAAGGGCCATGTCCTCGAAAATCCGCATTGTAGTCATGTCCTGCCTAATCACCTCTCCCCAATACCTCTTGGGCCTCCTTCTACCGCGACACGCGCCAACCACCGTCAGCCGCTCGCAACTCCTCACAGGGGCATCGGGGCTTCTCCTCCGCACATGCCCGAACCACCTGAGTCTCGCTTCTCGCATTTTCTCATCCACCGGGGCCACCCCCACCTTCTCTCGAATAACTTCATTCTTAATCTTATCTAACCTGGTGAGTCTGCACATCAACCTGAGCATCCTCATCTCTGCAACCTTCATTCTTCGAACATGAGAGTTCTTCACCGGCCAGCACTTCGCCCCATACAACATGGCAGGTCTAACCACAACTCTAAAAACTACCCCTTGAGTTTCTGTGGCACTTTCTTGTCACACAAGAAACCTTTAAGTTGTCTCATGCCTCAATAATTAAATAAAACCTTCATTTGTCTCATTCCAAAGGTAAAAAAATCCAACTACTATTCAGCAATATCATCCCATAAGCTTATGTAATACTATGTATAAGTTAATTATGAAGGCAATTGTCAATAGATTAAAACCAATCATTACTAAAATAATAGGACCTACTCGAACTAGTTTCCAAGAGGGCAAGAGAGCCTCAGATAATGCTATAATAGTACGGGAAGCTTTAAATTACTTTCTTAAAATGAATGGCAAGTCCTCTATGATTTTAAAATTGGACTTGGAAAAGCATTTGACAGATTAGAATTGTCTTTTATATGGAGGACACTTATATATCTTAACATTCCTACATCTATGATAACATTAATTATGTCTTGTGTTACCACAACTTCCGTTTTTATATAAGTTAATGGTGCTAGGACTCAATATTTTATACCATTAAAAGGAATACGTCAAGGGATCCTTTGTCACCATACTTGTTCATAATGTGTATGGCAATGCTCTCACGAAGCATTATATTATTAGTGGATTACCTTCAATGGCAACCAATTTGCCTATCTAAAGAAGGGCCACAACTTTTACATCCTTTATTTGCATATGACATTATTTTATTTTCAAAAGTCACAACCAAGAGCTTTCATGCAATAATTGATGTTCTAAATCACTTTACACATTGTTTAGGACAAAAAATCAACTTTGATAAATCAAAAGTTTATTTCTCGAAAAATAATACTCAATTTTATCGGAATTATGTAAGTGACTCCTTTTTTACTAAGGAAGGGACGTCATTTGGTAAATATTTAGGATTTCCAATGTTCCAGGCAAGACATAAAAATGCAGACTTTCAATCCCTTTTAGATAATGTTGAGAATAGACTAGCGTGATGGAAAACAAACTTCCTAACTATGACAAGCCGCACTACTCTTATTAAATCTACCCTGAATAATCCACCCAACCATATTATGTAGTATATTCAGATTCCAACGCATATCGCTAATAAAATGGAGCAATACCAGCGCAATTTTCAATGGGAAACTACTACAACAAGGGAAAAATGCACCTCATTAAATGGAATGATATAACAACACCAAAAGAAAAATGTGGCCTGGGTATTCAAAAAATTATGCCAAAAAATATGGCTTTGCTTGCAGGACCTGCTCGAGAGCTTTTAAATCACCACAAGCAATGTGGGCATAGGTTCTCATTAACAAATACCTTCATAGAAGCACAACTAATTACTCCAAAACTTGGAACAATACTTTAAGATGTTGTCAAAACTGCCAAATGGGTATCAAATGGAGGATAGGTGATGGTAATCATATCAAATTTCGGGATGACCCTGGATAAACTAGGCACAACATTGCGTTCTATGATACAGGGCCCCTTAACTTTGGAACAAAATAATATTAAAATTTCGAAAAATTCTAAATGACACGGAATGGAACTGGGAAAGATCCCATTCGACTTAGATCATAATATAAAACTTTTAATTCAAATTACATATGTATCTAAATACTCAATAAGGGAGACCAAATCTACCGGGGTCTGACGCCGATGAGAAAATTTACAGTACACTCAATGTATATCAAACTAGAATTGGAGGCACAACAACTTACAACTCATTTAAATACTTTTTCGTGGTTTTGGAAACTCCCTATTCATCCAAAAATTAAAAGTTTATCTGGCTTCTATGCCACAATAAGTTACCAACACGACTTTTCTTAAAAAATGTTAAAATCATCGAGGATGCAACTTGCATTTACTGTCAAAAGGAGGAAGAACCGATAAAACACATTTTCCTTGAATGTGCAAATGCTAGGAAATATTTGGCAGGCTTTAGAAAGGACTCATGCACCTTATCAATCACATTACCCACTTTTCAGCCACACAAAGTTGGTTACGTAAGCTAATAAGCTATAAAGATATTAAACTACCTTTCAACATAAATCCTTATACCTACTTACCACTTAGCTTACGGAATATTTGGATTACACGAAATCATAATCTTTACAACATGACTAGGGATAACATTCATCTTAAACACAACTCAACAAGCAGCTGAATACACCTACTTGGCTGCTTTTACGCATAAGACTAATCATAAAAAGAAAATTACTAACACTACGGGGATCCACCAAATACAAAATTCTATAAAAGCTCAATACAGATGGAGCACATCCATCCAACACTGCGGGGATTGGAGGACTTATTAGAAATTCCAAAGCTGAATGGATACTGGGCTTCTCAGGATCTGCACCACATGACTTATCCACCTCGGCAGAACCCTATGCATTAATTCAGGGCCTAAAATTGGCTTATGAAAATAACATAAAGTCACTAGAGGTAGAGGTGGAGGTGGATGCAAAGGAAGTTACCATGCAATTACATACTGATAATATTGCATTCTCTAACATGATTAATGATTGCAGATACTATCTGGTCCGGCTAGGTAATTCTGTAGTACAGCATGCATACAGAGAACAAAACATGGTAGCAGATCAACTAGCAAAGGCATGCACAATTTTGGAAATGACTATACGCCAAGTTGTTTTGAAGATGTTCCAACTTTTGTTCCGCCAAATTTATTAGAAAGACAAGGAATGTTTGGCAGGACCTCATTATGCCGAGGAACTGCTTGGCAAAATCAAAGTGGCAGTCTTGATCACGGCCACCTTCGTATGTAATTAGTTGTTATGATGATAATTCCATTAGGAAGACCATGACAACCGTAACTATTAGTAGCAATCTAATACTTTGTAATAGCACAATAGTTTGTGATAGGGTGCCAGCCAGGCCCCAATTCTATGTACGCATTACTTAATTATTAATATATATTATCTTTCTGACAAAAAAAAAATGTGTGTATGAAGAGTACATGTCCTATATTCACCAGATGCCGGTGCGGGTAATATTTCGACAATCACACAAATATCAGTTATAAATTATGTTCAGCTAGAATGAGACTTTTTGAAGAGAAAATTTCAACTCAACACTATATACTTATCATCTATATGCATTCCATTCTATTTAAGATACGTCATTCCAATAAAGACAAATGGCATGTCTTTTAATTCGCCAAAAATATGTTTTTTTTTTTTTAAATAATGAGAATCACCTGACGGCGTTCACGTTTAATTTGGCGTTTGGATTTCTTCTCCTTAAGAATAGGAGCGCATTTGGCCTCAGCTGCATTGTCGTTTTCGACTCCAACGGCGCCATTGTTGTTGTTGTTGTTGTTTGAAGGTCTAGAAGGTGGAGGGCGAAGATACTCTCTCTTCACAGGAGCTATGGCTTTAGCTACTAACTCCTCTGGAGTTCTAAATGGTTGATTTACTTCACCGTCATCGATGTTCAATGAAAGCTGTTGTACTGGAGCTTCCGGCTGCTCCGTCGCAGTCGCAGTCGCCGCCGGCGACGAGCCTGTTAGGGTTTCGTTTTCCATGGAGTGTGGAGGTTGTGGTTAGGGTTTAGGGGAACCAGTGGAGATTATAGACGAGGGTTTAGCTGCAGGACAACGACGTCGTATGGACCATTCGAATGTACTTTTCCTCCCTAACCGTTATTTGGGTTTTTTTAACGTTTCCAAGGTGCGAGAATAAAAAAAATAAGTTATGGATACAACTAAAAACTTAATCGTATATGCTGGTTATATCAAATTAAAAAATATAATATTTGTAGTTAAAAATTAAAAGGATGTTAAGAAATTTAAACTCAAAGTAACAATATGCAACAATAAAATAGATAAGAATGTAGAGAGAAAAAGTTGAGAGCTTTTTATTTGTTGCAAGTGTTTCAAGTGTGTACAATGTGATGTTAAAACCCTCTATTTATAGGATGACATTGAGGCAATACAAAGGGATATCTTGAGCATGGTGTTATCTATTGAGAACATGGGGAAGATCATGGAGAGGTTATGGATGTGTGGGACAACTATAATATTGAAGAGTAATGGTGGGTATCTACATAATAAACAAGGGTAGTGGTAGTTATACTTTATTAGTGGACATCATGTATTTAATACGGAAAAGGGCCAAATATACCCTTCTACTTTTAAATATGGTTTACTTGTACCCTTCGTTATACTATTGGGTCATTCATACCCTTACCGTTATACTATTGGATTATCTATACCCTTACTATCATATTTTGAAACAAAAATACCCTTATTTTGGATGGAGTGCCACGTGTCAGTACCAGATTAAAAAGACCAATTTCCTTTTTTTTACCCGATCTGTTTTTAAAAAACCCACAACCCGACCCATATTTTTGTTTTTTTCAGTTTTTTTTTTAAATTTCAGTTTTCAAAAAACAAAAATATTATGTAAACATTTTTTTTTCTGTTTTTACAATTTTGTTTTTTCCAGTTTTTTAAACTGAAAAAAAACTGAAAATTTTAACGTAATATTTTCTAAACTGAAAAAAAAAATTTAAACAGAAAATTTGTAAAAACTGATTTTTTTATGTAAATTGAATTTGTTTCTTTGTAAAAGCAGAAAAAAATTTGTTGTTTAACAAAATATTTTTGTTTTTAAAAAACTGAAAAAACAATTTTAACAAAATATTTTTTTTCATTTTTTTAGTTTTTTCAAAAAAAAATCTGATTATTTATTACTGGAATTTTTTTTTGTAAAAACAAAAAAAAAATATTTAACATAATTTATTTTTTAAAACTGAATTTTTTTAAAAACAAACTGACAAAAACTGGAAAAAATGAAAATATGGGTCGGGTTGTGGGTTTTTTAAAAACGAATCGGGTAAAAAAAAGGAAATGGGTCGTTTTAATCTGGTGCTGACACGTGGCACTCCATCCAAAATAAGGGTATTTTTGTTTCAAAATTTGATAGTAAGGGTATAGATAATCCAATAGTATAACGGTAAGGGTATGGATGACCCAATAGTATAACGAAGGGTACAAGTAAACCATATTTAAAAGTAGAAGGGTATATTTGGCCCTTTTCCGTATTTAATAACATTCCCCCTTGGATGTCCACATATAATGGGCATCGTTAAAACCTTACTAAAAAATACCATGCAACAAAAATGATAGTAAAGCAAAAAGAGTACACATATCTTGTAATACATATTACTTGCTGCCTCATTAAAAACTTTGTTAGGAAAACCCTGTGGGATAAAATTTTAGCTAATGGAAAAGGAGTGCATCGCGTATTTACCTCCCCTGATGAAAACATCACTTTTGTTTCTCGGAGACGGGAATTCCAAGCTTGTATAACAACTTCTCTAATATTGAGATCGACAATGCCTTGTGAAGAAGTTTGTCAAATTATCACGTGAACAAATTTGTTGAACAACGATCATATCTAAAAGAGAACTTTGGTGAAATATAATTTATCTTGCTTCCTTCGATATATCCTTCTTTCAAGAAAAAAATCACACATTTGTTCTATGTGGAGTCACTTGCTTTGTCAGTTGCTAGTATATTGACATGACTTGGATAAGTATCAACAATTGGCTGCCTTGTAAAATAATAATATGGCGGTACCTCACATATAGAATGAACTTCAAAAAATGCCTGCATTTGCATAACTAACAAAACCTTGACAATTCTGTTAGAATAAACAAACCTATATCATAGATTCATTTTGCAATACAACACTAATTGTATTTTAATATACATAGGAGTAAAATTATATATCGCTAGAATATTGTTATACTTATGGTTCTAGCAAGATACATTAGTGCATCAATTGCACTAGACACAAAAAGAAATCATGTACACGATGATTACTCTAATCCACATAAAGATATGCTAAAACTTCAACAGTTAGAATTCTTCAATGATTTTTATTATACGCATATTAAGTTTTTCAGGTATTGTCAAATTAAAACATAAAAGGGATTTCATACACCATAGGAGGACATATCTCCATATAAATAATGCTGAAATATTTATGAAAAATCTTGTGCTACAAGTCGTCTTTATGTCTATAGACTTGATTTTTCATTTCGCTTTCTGGTGTCGGGACTATTCGTCCAACTTCACATTTTTCAGGTGAAGTCAATTAACATTGCGAATTTTTCATTTGGCCAATCATTTATCTGTCCAAATTCCAAGACAGATTTCGGGTCAATATTATATTAACAATATCGTCGACGATCATTTTATATCGATTCCATCACCACTCAATAAAGGCATAACTTATCGAGATCTCAGCAGTTTCACATATCTGAGCCTCTCCTATGAGGTCTTATAAAGTGTTATGTCATGGTGCTCTTATAAAGCACTTGCCTCCTTATTATGACGATCTTGAACATTTGCTCATCTCCTTTTTTAAGAAGTTTTATCTTTGGAATCAATTAGTCTATCATGTTTCATACGTCTCATAGACTATGTCCATCAGTGGACTTTATTCTATTTAGAGCATTAGTAGCTAAATATGACATTTGATTTTGGGTCAGCAAATGCACATTGTAATATTCTGCAAATGAATTATCACTTAAAATTTAAGTTCATATTTTCTTGTACAAGGATCTAAGTGTACTCATAATAATTCATTCTATATATTACTTTTTTCAGCTGCTCATTTTTCTCATCCTAATGATGTGATCACCAACATACATCCCCAACTTTCTTGGGGCACATCTTTATGCATTGTGGTGGAACAATTAAATCATATAGCATATTCATATTTCTAAATGGAAATTATTTGGTTCCTGACCCTGAACCAATAGGGAGAATTTATCATAACTTGTTTGCTAGATGCGTACAAGCGCTATTGTATACTAAATAATACACTCCATACCAAATTTCTATTTGGGAGCTTTGTTCTTATAACCAATGGTTTAGCTTAATTGGAGGCATAGAGTTTCTTCTAACCCAACTTGTATTTAAACCAGTATTATCAAGATAAATTATCATAAATTTTTTTTCTAAAACTATGCTTTAATTATTTGAGCAATTAACCTTGCAAAAGTCAAACTATAAGTTGATAACAAACGCACATATCACCGTAGAATAAATGCATCTATTAAAATTATATAATAATAAACGATTTATATATATATATAAATAATTATATATATATATATATATATCATCTTTTGTACATTCTAAAAATTAGGGAATACAATCCCAACCCTAGCTGGTATAGTAATCAATTTATGAAGAGAACAAGTCGTACATGAGAATACTCAATCATTTTTCGCATAATTGAACCAGGATGGCCAACCGATCATGCCAACTAATCTTTGTTTCAGTAAACCTCTAGTTTACTTGTGCCATGTGATTCTATCATCATGCTTATACAAAGTGTAATATAAATAGAAGAAAAATAGGATAACCTTTCATATTTACCCGGTATGATTATAGTAATTGTGATGACCTAACCTGTTTTCTCATGTGTTTTTTCCCCATATTGTGTTGCTTTGCATTCCAATATCAGTATTTGAGTTGATCGGGTTGAATAGAATTGGCTTTAGTTGGAAACGAGGAAACTTAGTCTCTTAGAAGGGAGCTTGTTTTGAAAAAGTCAACTGGAAGTTGACTATATAGTTAGAGGGCTCGGATGTGAATTTTTGTGATTAGGTTGGCTTCGGGGGATGATTTGTGACTTAGGAGTGCGATCATAATTGATTTTGGAAGCTCGATGTAAAATTAGGTTTGAATAGACAATGTTAGCATTTTTGGCGATATCCGGTTGATAAGGGAGATTTTGATCCTTAGGTTGAAATGTATTCTGGGAGTTGCAATAGTTCCGTTAGGTGATTTTGGATATGTGTTCAAATTTTCAGATCATTCGGACATCGTTTGGTTGGGTTCTTGATCGAATGTGCAATTCAGGAGTTTTTAAGAAACTTAGGCTTTGATTTGAGGATAATTGAGGATTTTGATGTTAACGATAGTATTTTCATGATACGAGCAAGACTGGATAAGGCATTAGATCATGTATGTGCTTTTAGTTGAGGTCCCGGGGGCCTCGGGGTGATTTTAGATGATTAATCGGAGGTTTTAGGCATTTTTGCACGTCTGATGTCTCAGCCTTCTGGTATTTCCGCATCTACGAAAAAGGAGCCACTTAAGCGGTTCCGCAAATGCATTGGGATGAGCTGCAGAAGCGATTGACAGTGGTCCAGAGGAGTTCCGCATACGCGGAAGGTTGGACGAGTAGGCGAAGCCGCGTCAGCAGATTTTTGACCGCATAAGCGGTTGGAGTTAAACCGCATAAGCGGTGTTTGGATCACAAAAACGGTCCCAGTGATTTTAAGTGAGACCGCATAAGCGGTCAATTTTGTCGCGTAAGCGATACTACAGGTGCGGTAAAAAGAACACAGAAACAAAAATCGGGCATGTGTTATAGTGAACAGTGTTCACGAACTTGGAAAAGGAAGAAAATAATTTGGACTTCGAGCAAAGCGAGTTTTTGGGCGATTTTGAAGAGGATCGAAAGGGTTTCATCAAGTATGGATATTTGGACTTGAATTATGTTATTATGGAATAAAAACATGAATTTAATCACATAAATTCAAGGAATTAAAGGGTAAAAATAGAGATTAGGACTTGAAACCTAATAGGGTTTAAATTGATGATTTGAGGGGTCAAATGGATTCCGATTCTTGCGTATTTTATATGTATGGACTCGTGGCAAGACGAGAAATCCGGTAATGTAAGTTTTGTAATTTTTTGAGAAGCGGGCTCGGGGCTCGGGTTTTGTTAGTTTCGAGGTTCTTGCTTTAATTCGATTGGTTTCGATTGGGTATTGTCCCATTTGCATATTGTGATGTATTCGCTCTATTTTTTGCTAGACTCGACGCACGTGGAGGTCGATTTGAGGGGAAAAAGCGTCGCAGGCTTGAGATTTCGTCGGTTCAAGGTGAGTAATATTTATGAATGATATCGTGAGGGTTTGAAACCCCGGATTTGCACATCATAATATTGTATTATGGTGACTTGCATGCCAGGTATTAGCGTGGGTAGAGCATCGTTGGGGATTATGACTTGGTTCGTCCCGATTGTGGATTTTACTGCATAATTGACTGAAACTAGCTATATGCTATCTTGAATTGGGTTGATTGCCATATTTTGGGCTTCACACCGGTTATTTGAACCTTATAGGGGTTATTATCACTATTTTTATGACACTTAGCATATTAAATAATTTTCAGTCGTGAGTTAAACACTATTTTTGAAATGCTCAGTCACATTGCTAGAGTTTAAAGGCTCAAATTGCATTTTTCTGATATGCTGATTTAAAAAGCTATTAATTGACATTACCCGAGTAGCTCATTGCATGTTCTGGACTGAGATATGGATCGGGCTGCACGTCGCAGCAGTATATACATATACATGCATGGATCAGACTGCACGCCGCAGTAGCATATTATATGGATAGGACTGCACGCCGCAGTGATATATTATGTGGATCGGACTACATGCCGCAATATTATTGTACTTGGGCTGTAGGAGCCCCTCCGGAGTCTGTACACACCCCCAGTAAGCGCAGGTACCCAAATGGATCGGGCTGCACATTGCAGTGATCACGTGCATTGTATTGCATTCATGCATTCATTCTTGTTTGTACTACGTGGCATGACATTTAGCACTCTAATATCATTGGCATACGTGCTATTACTTGCCTTGTTGACTAGATACCCTAGTGTTACATGTTAAGAAGTGTTGTGCCCAAGGGGCTTACTTATGTACCGACTTGCACTATCCGATATAGCATTCATATGCTTGATTGTTGGAAAGAGATATTGGTAAAAAGGAATTTTTAACTGAGCTTGAGATTTTCTAAAGGATGTTCACAATGTTACGTTTTTTCTTAAAAAGAGTTGTACTATATTTTATAGCATTATGGAGTGATCTTACGTGTTTTCTTATCGCTCAATATTATTTACTCTTATTACCACTGAGTTGGAAGTACTCACTTTACTCAATGCACCTCGCTTGCAGTTGCATGTATTGTTCACCCGGTAGCGGGTTATTAGCGGATTGAAGGTATTACTATCGTAGCTAAGCAAGGTGATCGCCAGCGTTCGCGGCACCGAGTTTCTTCTTCTTGATTTTAAGATTTTACTCTATGTATTATAGACTTTGTAATTGTAATAAAGATCCTGCTAGATGCTCGTGACTTGTGACACCCCGGTCGGGCAGAGTTAGGCTATAATCTTGTTAATTAACGTTCCTTAAGTTGAAATTTCCAGTTGTTATGTATAGTAAGTGTTAAAGAAACAAATTGGGTTAGTTGACTGGCTTTGTCTTCACGAGAGGCACCATCACGACCGAGTATGAATTGGGTCGTGACGAGTTGGTAATAGAGCCTAGGTTACTAGGTCTCACGAGTCATGAGCAGGGTTAGTTGAGTCCCGCGGATCGATACAGAGATGTCTGTATTTATCCTCGAGAGGCTGCAAAACCTTTAGGAAAACTTCCCATTCTTGGAATCTTATCGTGCGTACTTGATTCAGCTTGATATATAACTCTTGAAATTCTTTCCACATGTTTGTATGCGCATGTAAGCGCTAAGTAGTATATATGCCTTGATGGCTTGTGATTCCCCGATCGAGGGGCGAGAGCTAATCATTGTGAGTATGTTGGGCCAGTCTAGAGGACTTGAGGGCGGATCTTTGCCTATGGCTTGAGCACCAAGGTGCTGATTGTGTGAGCGAGTATTTTGAACTTATATGTTCAGTATTGTCCCTATTAGCTGGAATGACGGTTGGATATCCATCCGATGAGTATGTTAGCATCGTGAGGTATATCTGTGTGATCTTGGTAATGAAGAAGGTGTCTGCTGAATAATAGATGAGCTGTTGAGTGTTCGATTCCTATTGTAATCTATTGTGTAGCCCCGAGTTATGGGCACATAAAGAATATTTTCGTATCTCCTATTTGGAAAGTTAAGTGCAATACTTTTGGCGGTATGAGTCCAGACTCAAGAAGACTAAATTGGCTGGGTAACGTATATGTCGGTGTGAGGCGTGCTGAAATGCCAAACTAAGGCGAAGAAGGTGAGTTATCTCTTGCGGAGTGTTCGTGAGTGGTACTATCCTTATGTGTATGTTAGAAGATCTCATGCGTAATTGAAAGGTTTGTGTTGAAAACTGAGAATTTGGGTCGCTTAAGATAGCGGACTCAACTGAGGTGGAAATGAATGGGAGATTTGCAGAGGATTTCAATAACAGATGATCGGTGTTTTTATAAACTAGTGGATGATTTGAGTTTAAACTCACTATAATATTGTGGTTTCATTAGAGTAAAAGTATTAAGGATTATTGAGCGTGTCCTGGTATACGGTTTCGAGCCAAGTTGGGGAGGTTACTATTGATTAGTTGATTGCACGGTTATGTGCTATGTTAGTTCTGTTTCGAGGTATATTGGCGGATCAGTTCGGGTTGCAGAAATTGAGCAGTGGATGGCACGTGTGAAGATTTTTTTTTACAAAGGTTATATGGTGCTTTCGTAAATGTGAGAAAATACTAGGATGTCTTGAGCTGATGTTGATAAAGAATGCTCAGTGTATAGAGAAGGAAGATGGTTGTTTGTATATGTATGAGATCATGTTCTGCGGTGTAACAAGCCAACCGGTTGTTTTGAGATCTAATATGTCGTTCAGTAGTCTGAGATAATGAGCAGCTTCATTTTAGGTATATAGACTTGTACGCATGGTCGGAATTTAATTTCGATAAGTTCATAGTGGAATTGGAAAGAAAATTCTCATTTTAAAATCTTAAAGTTGAATAAATGAACTAGGATTGGAATATTGAGTAAATGACCTCAGAATTGAGATCTGAAGGTTCCAGCAGGTTCGTATGATGGTTTCGGACTTGGGCGTATGCCTGGATCGGGTTTTGGATGACCAAGGAGCATCTTGGCGCCCATTGTGGAAGTTATCATTTTAGAAGAAATTGCATCAGTTTGGCTTAAACTGAATTTTAGTGTTATTGATGTCCGTTTGGGATTCCGAGACTGGAGTAGCTCCGTATGGTGGTTCTGGAGTTGGGAGCGCGATCGGAAGTGAATTTGGATATCCGTAGGTCATTTTGAAGTCGTTTGGCTAAAGATAGAAATTTGAACGTTTTGGAGAAGTTTGACCAAAAGTGAACTTTTTGATATTGGCGTTGGAATCCAATTCCGAAAGCTTTAGTAGGTCCGTAATGTCAAATATGACTTGTGTGCAAAATTTGAGATCAATCGGACGAGATTTGATAGGTTTAAGCATCAATAATAGAAGTTGGAAGTTCTAAAGTTCATAAAGCTTGGATTGGAGGTTGATTCACAATTTTAGCATTTTTCTATGTGATTTGAGACATCGAGCAAGTCTGTAATGTGTTTCGGAACTGGTTGGTATTATTGGTCGGGGTCTTGGGGGCCTCGAGTGTGTTTGGGTTGTGTTGCGCTCTTATTTGATGTTTCAACGTCGTTTCTTTGGAGATAAAGGGGTACCATATTAAGCAAATGAGCTCCAAATAAAATTTTTATTAAATCATTAGATCCGTATCGTAATTTTGGAGCCATAGCAAAAAGAATCGTCGAATTTGGACATCGTGAGGAAGTTATGCTCGTTTCCATGCCGAGAAAAGTGTTGGTACTATCAAAACCGCAAAAGCGAAAATCTACCGCAGAAGCGGGACCGCAGAAGAGGGAATTTGTCCGCAGAAGCGGAAATCTTTTCGCAAAAGCGAGACCGCGGAAGCGGAAAATTGTCCGCGGAAGCGAAAATTGCTGGAGGCAGAGAGGTTTCTTTAAAACTCGGACTTGGCTCATTTTTTACTTCATTTCTTCCATGGGAGCCGACTTTGGAGAAACTTTGGAGTGATATCTACTAGTTTTGAGTATATACATCACCACGCATGAGGTAAGTGATATCTACTAGTTTTGAGTATATACATCAATTATGTATGGATTTACCATGAAAATGGGTAGAAATTTGAGGGTTAGAGGAAGACCTAGAAATATTTTGTTATTAGATTTTCACCACGAATTTGAGCATAAAATTAAGAGAACATTATATATTTGAGTTCCTAAGGTCATGGGTAAACTTTATCTTCAAAAAATTTGAGATTTCCGGTTACGTGGGCCCGAGGGCTTTTTGGTCAACTTTTCATTCGAGGTTGGAAATTGTTATAAATTGGATTATAATGAATACCGTAGCATATATTAATGGATTTACATAATCATTGGTTAGTTTTGGGAGAATTGTACGTCGGTTCAAGCCTTTGGAGGAATGTAAAATGCCGATTATAGGTCTTCGGAGCGAGGTGAGTCTACTTTCTAATTCTGTGAGGGGAAAATTACCCCATAAGTGAGTAAAAATGGTTATGTGCTCCTATTTGTGGGGGCTACGCATGCACGAGGTAACGAGTGTCCTTGCGTAGCTACTATTATGATATTGTCGGGGTAGTCTAGGACTCGAAAGCATGTTATACTTAGATTAATGTGAACTCATTGATAGTTTGAATTGTTTAGATCACCTTAAATAGGTAAAGGAATTCAAAAAAGAGATTTAATAGTAATTTCTTTGAAATGTTAAAAAGAGAAAATTGTTTATTTGGAGGATTATCCTCGATGAGATCTTAATTTCCTAGTTGAGCATGTATTTTATGTGTGTCTGTGTCGCATGGATGATTCGCGAGCAGGATATGTGTTTATTTATGAAACGGGCCGAACGCCTCGGTGAAAATAGATGCATCTATGTTTCGTGCCGCTCTACCCTCGGCAGTGCACCGTTTACATTCATGTTGGAGCGGGTCGTCGCCTCGGTGTGATTTATGTTTATCTGTTATTTAATAGTTGCAAAAATATGGAGTTGGCCCTATGTGGATTGATATAAATTGATAAAAATAATGAAGAATAGACGTTGGAAGCCTTTGATTTATTGTTGAAGGTGTTTACCTGTTTATTTGGCTTCATAGTTAGGACTTCTACATAAGTCCATGATTATTCACACACTTAAAGAATATTTATAATTGACCTCTAGTGAGTGTCGAAGTTGTCCATCTCGTCTCTACCCCTTCGAGATTAGGCGGGATACTCACTGAGTACGCGTTGATTACGTACTCATACTACACTTCTGTGCATTTTTGTTGCACAGGTACATATACACTTCTAGCAGCCTACTGCGTAGCAACATGGATAACTCTGGGAATAGGTGACCTATAACTTGCTAGACGACCCGCAACTAGTGTAGTTCATTTATGTACTTTAATTATTTATTTCCTGTCCACTGTATTTCGGACAGAGGTTGCATTTTATTTCACTTATCAGTAGTTGCTCATGCACTTGTGACACCGTGTTCTAGTATGATTTTTGAAAGATTTGATTTAAATGTTATCGTCAATTTGAATTGAAGCAAAAACTTCTTATTTATGAAACAACAACAACAACAACAACCTAGTATATTCCCACAAGATGGGGTCTGGGGAGGGTAATATGTAGACAGGCCTTACCTCTACCCGAGAGGGCAGAGAGGCTGTTTCCAGTCGACCCTCGGCGCATTGAAAAGAAAGGCAAACAAAAACAAAAACCGCATTAGTTATACCAGCATACATCGCAAAAAATTGTCTAAACATAAGAGGCATAAATACCATCAATAAGCAGATATGCATGCAATGATATTAAAACAGTAACTATCAGAAATGACTACCACAATAGAACACAAACTAATCCTCTATGGGCGTCCCCACCACACCTCACCTACCCCGGGAAAAGAGTACGAAAAATCTAGAAGTCCCTATCCTACAACCCTGGTACTAGACCTCCAAACTTTCCTATCGAGGGTCATGTCCTCGGAAATCCGCATCCTAGCCATGTCCTGTCTAATAACCTCTCCCCAGTATCTCTTAGGCCTCCCTCTGCCTCGCCTCACACCAACCACCGCTAGTCGCTCACAACTCCTCACCGGGGCATCGGGGCTTCTCCTCCGTACATGCCCGAACCACCGCAGCCTCGCCTCTCGCATCTTCTCATCCACTGGGGCCACCCCACCTTCTCCCGAATAACTTCGTTCCTAATCTTATCTAACCTGGTGAGCCCGCACATCCACCTAAGCATCCTCATCTCCGCAACCATCATCCTCTCAACATGAGATTTCTTCACCGGCCAACACTCCGTCCCATACAGCATGGCAGGTCTAACCACAGCTCTATAAAACTTCCCCTTGAGTTTCTATGGCACCTTCTTATCACACAAGACTCCAGAAGCAAGTCTCCACTTCGACCATCATGCCGCTATACGGTGAGTGACATCCCCGTCTATCTCCCCGTCCCCCTGGATCATCGATCCAAGGTATCTAAAACTATCCTTCTTGGCTATGGCCCGAGATCCAATCATCACGCTCCCTCCTACTTCGCTCGGCTCAGTGCTAAACTTGCACTCCAGATATTCTGTCTTCGACCTGCTTAGTTTGAACCCCTTAGACTCGAGAGTCTGTCTCCATAGCTCTAGCCTTTCGTTAACACCGACCCTCGTCTTGTCTACCAGGACTATGTCATCAGCAAATAGCATACACCAAGGTACATCCCCTTGAATATGCCGCGTCAAAGCATCCATTACCAAGGCAAACAAGAGGGGGCTAAGCGCAGATCCTTGATGGAGCCCCATAACCACCGGGAAGTGGTCTGAGTCGCCACCCACTGTTCTGACCCTGGACTTAGCTCCATCATACATGTCCTTGATTGCTTTGATGTAGGCTTCCAGCACGCTCTTAGCCTCCAGGCACCTCCATAGTACCTCCCTAGGGACCTTGTCGTACGCCTTTTCCAAGTCGATAAACACCATGTGCAGGTCCTTCTTCATATCCCTGAACTGTTCCACCAATCTCCTAACAAGGTGGATACCTTCTGTAGTGGACCGGCCTGGCATAAAACCGAACTGGTTCACGGAAATAGATGTCGACTCCCTCACTCTGGCCTCGATCACCCGCTCCCGGACCTTCATGGTGTGGCTTATTAATTTGATGCCCCTATAGTTGTCGCAACACTGGATATCCCCTTTGTTCTTGTACAAGGGCACCATTGTACTCTGTCACACCTCCTTTTTTTCACCGCACATACATAAATGTAAATACGTGAATGTGCCATTGTTTAATACTACACCCCGAGAACAGATATAATAATAATCAGTGAAGGAGTTTTTCCACTTAAAGGACAGTCGGAACGGGATCAATTTATTTGATTTTTCAGAGTCGCCACTTGGGAAAATAATGGTGTCCCAAGTCACCGGTTTAATCCCGAACCGAGGAAATTTATGACTTTGTAATACAGTCTGCGAAACTAGAAACCTAGATAAGGAATTCTATTAACCAGGGAGAAGGTGTTAGGCACTCCCGGATTCCGTGGTTCTAGCACGGTCGCTCAACTGCTATTTTTGTTTTTATCTGATTTATTTATATACTTCAATTAGGTGCTTTTAATATTCCGCTTTTAATTTTAGAAGAACTGCGACGTCACGAAAACACATTTCGAGTCACACCGCAACCAGTACGCCCGTGACTTTAATGTATTTCAGTTTCGCCGAGAGTAAGATTTGGGTTACATAAATGCGCACCCGTATTTAGGAAAGTAATTTTTATTGAAGTCGTGCCTAAAAAGTCTATCATGTTGTTAACTTTGGGAAAGACCGTGAAATTCGCTAAACGGTCTTCCCGAGTCTAAGTATTTTTTGTAAATAAATAATAAGGGCCCCGCAATTATATTTTTCGATACGGCACAACTCAATCCCAATTTTTTTTTTTTTTAAGAAAAAGAAAGTTCAAGCTAAAATTTGGAGGGCCATAAATTATGTGATTGGATGGCACACCTCAAATTTGTTAAAGGAAAAACATTGAAGTAGATATTTATATTTAAAATTAATTCAAAGTTTAATACCACAACTACGTCACGGGAACCGTACCCGTAGCCGTGATAATTTAATTATGTGCTCGTATTCTTTTCTACTATGTTTACACCTTAATCAATCTATAAGCCCAAATATTTCCATGACCGAATTGTATCCTTAAGTTTAAACAGACGCATCGATAGAATGGCACATTGCAGACGATAGCAGATGATATGGGATTGAAATCATTTGACTTAAAAGGCAACACTGACGGATGAATCATCACATAAAACAAAGAATATATCTATTGCAAAAAGAAAAATAACTAGCACAATTCAAACATCTTTGACAAAATGATATCACATTGAAATCGACTAAAACTAATCTGTATCAACAGAACTTGAGGAAGCTTACAGGCAAACACCAAGAATATAAAGTTAAAGATAAACAATAATCACAAAAATCAGAGAAAAGAAAAATCAGAAAAAGGACAAAACAAATTAAAGGAAGAAGGCTTGAAGGAGAAGTTACATTACCTGAATCCATAGGTGCCAGCGAATTCATGGACAAGATTTCCAGCATACTGCAACTCTGGAAGGGACCTTACCACAAGGTGGTGTGAGCCATCAAGGGCCCGGTGGACTGAAAATCGTCGGCGAACTCGAGGTCGACCTCAGTCAAAATAATCAGCCCAAAGTAGCATTTAATTGCTGTAAATCTAGAAAGATGAGATGAATCTCGAACTCGTCTCAGCAGGATGGATTCAACAAGAGCAAGCAGCAGCAACGATAGCAGCTCACAGCAAAAATCAGCCTTCAACCGCTTACACTCGAGAATCCTGAATACTTTGAGTTTAATCTCACAAAAACTGCTCGAAAACTCAAAATTGTGCAGCAACTAAAAATCGGAACTAGCTTTCAACTTTCCTTCTTCTTTTGAATTTTTATTCATGAATATGCTTCTCAATACAACTTCAAAACCCTTCCGGCAACAGAACTAGCACCGGAGACCTCGATGCGACAACCTCGAACGGGCTTCAACCATAAATTCCATGAGAATCCATGCTTTCGAAATTGAAAATTTCAGAAAAAAGAAGTTGAAATCTTGAACGACATGAACAGAACCTATCACTTTGTTTTTATTTGATCAAATAAAGCTCTTCAATTTTTTCCTTTTTCCTGTTTTCTGGCTTAAAATGGTAGAAACACAACTATATATCATTGGTATGAAGTTGGTCTTATAAGCAAATGAGAAGTGACGAAGAGGAAATCAGGCAAGCAACAGTCAACACCATTTATGTGCCGCTGTTTGTTGTCTTTTTGGCTGGCTCTTTAGATATGTGTAGTTGCTCTCTTATGAAGAAGAAGGTGTAGCTATGGGTATGTTATGGAGAATGGTGGACGTCTGCTTGGTGTTCTAGTGTTTTAGGTTACGTTCTATATGAATAAGGAGGAAGAAGAAGTTCAAGGTTTGTTCGTTGGTGTTATGTTGCTGGTCAGAGGGGTCACTAGCTTTTGGTTAAAGGGAAGCCATGGATGTTAGCCCTTCTCTAAAGAAGAAGAAGTTGAAGGGGGTCTCTCGTTTTACTATTGCGACTCTCTCTAGTCTCTGAAATTTTTTCTCTGAAAATCCTCTTAATTTCTGATTAGTTCCAGTCCCCCCCCCCCCTTCTGTTCGTTCCCCTCTGCTAAATAATCTTCAGGCTTCAGCTTCCATCTCCAGAGATAGAGACACGCTATTTGCGTGTCCCTATTGTGTGAATGCTCTGAGGTTTAAAACGAAACTGGGTCGGTTCGGGTATATGTGTGGGTTGGGATTTTGGGCTGCTGGGCGGATTTGGGCAGGGGTCTGTTCATGGGTCGTTTGGGCTGGGGATTCTTTTGCTGGTCTTGGCCCAAAAATGTCTTGTTTTCTTTTTGTTTTAAGACCAAATTAATTTTAAAAACTCTTCTCCTTGTCCTTTTTTTTATTTCATTTGTTTATTTTTTCTTTTGTGTATTTTTGCTTTATTTTATGAAAATCTAATTTCCTATCCATTAAAAATGCAAACTAAAACATATTTAAACTAAAAATGCAAGATAGACCATTTTTGTTATTTTCTTTACATTTTGTTCTAAAACAAATTGATACTAAAAATGTGAAATTAAATTTCTAAGTGCAAATGCATATTTTTTGTATTTTTTTATATGAATTTTCATGCAACTAATTAATACGCAAAATTGTAAAAAAAATAAGGAAAAATTGTTTATTTTGAATTTTATGGGAATAACTCATATATAGGGTAAAAATCACGTGCTCACAGCTGCCCCTCTTTGCTCGGGAACACGAAGAGTTTCCGTGCAAAGATAAGTGAGCAACTATGAACGATTTTTACCCGTTCGAGTATTCCGTTGTGAAGCATTTTGAAAAGCTTTGACCGCACCCTGCTTCAGAGGTTGCCTACATATCCTGGGCTAAACAGGAATCAGGTCGGTGTAGTTCGGGAGTGATGGAGTATCGAGGTTGAGAGTCGAGGTTCCGTCCGAGGCTCCGGTCCGCTGTCCCGTTATTACATCAAAATTGAGAAAGACTAACTAAACCTATCAGCTACGAGTTACAAAATTCCTATCTATGAGTCTTCTGAAGCTTGATCTTGAGTTGGTTGGTGCTTCATGCGGACCCTGATCTGAATCTTGATGCTTGTTAGCCGCAGGTGTTGGTTCAATCTTCTTCAGCTTTTGGATCAAGTCCGGACATATAATGCTTATTTTTTTCAGGTGGGCTCCTAGTTGCTGATGCTTGAAAAATATTCTTCCAACGGCATGCTTGTTGTTGACTTAAACTTGTATCTTCTCTTCAACATCAATTCTTGTTATTGCCCTGAGCTTGTTCAACTTTTCAACATGAAATATCCGTCCCTTCTCCAGGTGGACCCCTGCTTGTGACAAAATAAACAACCAAAAAAAGATTTTTTCTGCCCCAGTATGGTGACTAGCACATCATGTTATTGAATCTTAGAATTTCATTTTTTTTCTTTTTTTTTTTAAAATGCAGACATGTATGAAATGAAATGGATAAAAATATTCCCTTGTTATATAGGTCGGCGCCTGGACATAAATTAAAAAATGCATGAAATGCAGTGCATAAAAGTATTCCCTTGTTAGATAGGTGGGCGCCTGACAGAAATTTGAACGTGCAATGCAGAAAAGTATTCCCTTGTTAGAAGGTGGGCGCCTAACAGAAATTAAACATGCAATGCAGAAAAGTATTCCCGTGTTAGAAGGTGGGCGCCTAACAGAAATTAAACGTGCAATGCAGAAAAGTATTCCCGTGTTAGAAGGTGGGCGCCTAACAGAAATTAAACGTGCAATGCAGAAAAGTATTCCCGTGTTAGAAGGTGGGCGCCTAACAGAAATTAAACGTGCAATGCAGAAAAGTATTCCCTTGTTAGAAGGTGGGCGCCTAACATAAATTAAACGTGCAATGCAGAAAAGTATTCCCGTGTTAGAAGGTGGGCGCCTAACAGAAATTAAAAATGTATGAAAAAAAACTTTTGTGTTACCTTGTGACTGAAGGTTATCTTAGGTGAAAAATTCATCAGAATAAGACATTTAATCTTAGGAGAAAGTTCAACAGACTAAGATTTTGATTCTCACTGGACTATGTCCATTTCAATGTAATCTCGGGAGGATTATCCATCGGACTGAGTTTATGACTCCAGGAGATAACTCTTCGGACTGGGTCTATTCATTTGCATGGTCTCGGGAGGAATATCCATCGGACTGAGTTTATGACTCCAGGAGATAATTCATCAGACTGGGTCCATTTGCAATTCAGACTTTCTTAAGTCTTTCAAATTCAACAAACTTTTCTTTCTTTTCAACTTCTTACCTTTCTTTCTTTTCCAACTTCCGATTTTACCTTTCAAATTATGCCTTTCCTTTTCGTTTCAAATTATGCCTTCATTTCCTTTTCCAACTTCTACTTTTATCTTAGTTGGAAAATTCATTAGACTAAGATTTCATCTTAGGAGAAAGTTTCAACAGACTAAGATTCTTTCGTTTCATCTTAGGTGAAAAATTCATCAGACCAAGACTTTTATCTTGGGAGAAAGATTCAACGGACTAAGATTTTATCCAATTCATCTTAGGTGAAAAATTCGTCGGACTAAGACTTTTGTCTTAGGAGAAAGTTTCAACAGACTAAGATTGTATCATTCTCCGATACTTGCACCATTTACCTTTCAACTTGAATTGTTCATCTTCAAAAACAATTGTATTCACCTTCATGCTCTTCGGATGACTATCCGATGACGGAAAATTTTTTTGCTGCCCCAGTTTGACAATATCTTTTGATCCTGTTTCAAAGCAAAGAAAACTCTGTCAGTTTAAAATGCGGTGGTTGGTTGTGGCCTTGATGGCGATTTGAATGCTTGGCCTGTTCACCGACTATTCTTTTCATTCTTTCTTTGTTCAAAACTCGCCTTCCTTACGGCATGTATGTTGTTCCTTTCTTGACGGATCCCACAAACTTCGATCTCGATTCCTTTGATGACTTCATTTGACAACCTTGGGTGTTTCTTGACTGACTCTTCCCTTTGTCAGAATATATACCTTTCTCTGTTCAAACCCCATGTTTCTATTTATTATATTATTCCCGAATTGGCTCTTTGCCGACCTTTGTGTCTTGCATGAACCCCAAACATTTTTATTGTTGCCCGCTTCATTGCACATGTTGCTCTTTTGGTTTAAAGCACTGGCCTTGCCTTTTCCCGACTTACGACAATTGTCGTGTTGGCCAAATCCCATCTTATGCAATTGGAAAGCTTGGTGGCAAATTTTGAAATTATTTCTATACTTGTTATGACCCGACAGACTCAATAAGATAGAGGGTAAAACAAGGTACGAAGAATAGAAAGAAAGGAAAACATAATTCCTAACAAGAAACCTACAGAATAATGACCTATCGGATTTTGAATACCGACTCTAGCGACCTTGACATGCACTTCAGCCTTCTTTGTATAGCAAATCTGATGTTCAACTCTTGTTGCAAGTTCTGCCGTGAAACCGGTCTTCAACACTTCATTTCTTTGATGTCATCCTTAGTCGACTTGTAGTGCCCATAGGGTTTTCACCATCAAGCCTCTCTCATTTGCTCTTTATCTCAACTCACTGTCGCCTTATGGTGCCCGTGAGGGTTTTCACCGATAAGACTCTCTCATTTTGATTTTTCTCATCTTGGAGTCTCGTGGTGGTTCTCATCATCTTGAATTCTTCATTCTCCTTTGTTCGGACTTGAGTGTTGCCCTTGATGTGATTCACCTTTGCTCGTTTGACTCGGCATTTCTTGAAGATTGATCAGAAGGTCTTGCTTTGGACCGTAATGCAAGCTTTTGGATGGGGTTTAGAAAGAAAGGATATAAAGGCTCAAATTATTTTAATGTGGGTAAAAGGTTACAACTTTCGGAATCTTATTTCTTCAACAACCATAACTTCTGCCCCAGTTTCCTTCTTGGGGAATTTTTTGGATTTTTCCTTTATTGTGATTGAACCTCAGTGAGGCTGCCTACGTACCCTTTCGGGATCAAGTCAAACGTAGTTCGGACTACGTCCGTATTCATTGTTGCATCTTGACTTCTCCCGATTTTTTTCTTTGCATTCTTTTTCTTTCTTTTCTATTTCTTTTCTTTTCTTTTCTTTTTTCTTTTCTTTTCTTTTCTCTTTTCTCTTTTTTTTCTTTTTTTTTCTTTCTTTTTCCTCTTTTCTCCATTTGACTTTCCCGCTCAATCCTCAATTTTATTGTTGATTCCGAAAGAGGGATATGAAAGAAAATATAATATGGCTCAAAGGGGTAGCAATGGACGAAGTGTTTGGATAGTCGAACGAAATGCCTTCGTCATTCCAATCTTCAAAACCTACCAAGTACAAACTACACGGTCAAACACCTTTGATTGATTCACATTTTTGCCTTCTGTATTTGACGATTCTCAGTGCCATTGGGCAACAATCTCGAAACCACGAATGGCTCTTTTAGCTTTGGGGTACTTTTGTCTTTGGCTTTAAACTGATGATGCATTTTCAAGGCATTTCTTTATGTTACGCTTTTCCAATATTCACTTGGTTCCGGCTTCACAGTATTCCAACATTGTTTCATTGCTAAATTGACTCTTAAAATCAGGCTGAGAATTGTGTGCAAGTCATGTTGCTAAAATCAGTATGAGAAGAATTATAAAGTGATTAGAAATGGAATGACTAGAAATGACGGGAAACAAATAGTTGTATTAAACTGATGGGTTGAAACAACAAGACGAACAACAAATCGAACAGACTAGACTAGAATTACAAACCTAGAAAGCACTAAACAAATTTATTACTAAACAAAGCAAAGTGGAAAGATAGAAGGGTTTTGACTCTCAAGACAACGTCCGAATTACAACCCTGAAATAACCCGAGCAAAAGAGATGACACCAAAATATACCACCAAAACTCCAAGAGACGGAGCGTCTTCCTAATTGACAAGCATGGCATCCTAGCCACTGAATTCTGCATTAATGTTGCCAAGATCACTTTCTGTTTCAATATCTTCAACTTCAATTGACCTCCCAAGAAGATTTTCATCACCCACGTCACCGGGCATCATTCCCACAAAATGTGCTCCGTTATGTGCAAGTAAAGGATTCTGTACAATGTTCTGGATGCCACTGCCTTGGACCGCAATTATTTCTTCCTGAATCATTCTTTCTATCTCTCTTTTCAAATCCCGACAACTTTCAACATCGTGCCCCAGGGCATTGGAGTGGTATTCATACCTTTTGGATGAGTCAGAACTTCTCGCACGTCGGTCCACCCGATTTGGAGGGATGGGTGCAATCACGCCATGTCGTTTTAACTTCTCAAACAAGCTTGCATAGGACTCTCCTATTGGTGTAAAATTATCTTTCAACTTATGTTCCTTTCCATACCCCTGGCTTGGATGTGGTTTATAAGGTATTTGAAAATTTTGCGGAGGCTGGTAAGGATTTTGTGATGTTCGGGCTCGCTTTCTTGGGTGTTTTGAGGATTGAGCAACATACTGGACTGGATCAACAGAGTATGGAGGGTTCTGAGGCGGGTAGTAATGCTTAAGAGGGTCATGGAAAACTTGATGAGGTTGCATATACCTTCGAGATGTTCTCATAGGACCTCTTCTCGACCCCGATGTCATCATGATTTCGTCATCCCTCCCATTCACATCACTGAATTCACTTTGGACATCCTGAGCCGCATTTTTGAGAGCTTCTTGACTTATTATTTTGCCTGTCTTAAGACCATCTTCCACCATTTCTCCCATTTTGAGTATTTCTTCAAATGATTGACCAACTGCAGATATCATGTTTTGAAAGTAATCCGGCTCTTGAGCCTGAAGAAAAATAGTGGCCAACTCGTGATCATTCATGGGTGGCTTAGCTCTCGCCGCCTGCTCTCTCCATTTGATGGCATATTCCCTGAAACTTTCAGTTGGTTTCTTTTTCAGTTTAGAAAGGGAAATGCGGTTTGGGGTGACGTCAATATTGTATTGAAACTGTTTGACAAAGGCCCGTGCCATGTCATCCCAAACGTGCCAACCAGATGCGTCTTGATTCCAAAACCATTCAGATGCTACTCCCGAGAGGCTTTTCCCAAAATAAGCCATAAACAATTCTTCATTTCTTCCCACACCTCTCAATTGGTTGCAATACATTTTCAGGTGGGCTATGGGGTTTCCACGTCCATCGTACTTTTCCAATTTGGGAACCTTGAAGCCAGGTGGCAAGTGGACATCGGGGAACATACAAAGATCTCTGAAGGCAACACTCTTTTGACCTGCCATTTCTTGCGTGTTTTTCAGTCGTTGTTCTAATCTTTTTAATCTTCGGGCCATTTCTTCCTGTACCTTCTTTCGGGTAGGCTTCTCAATGTTTGAAGGAAGATCAAACGAGTATGAGTGGTACTCGGGAGAGTTGTACTGTTCTTGCTGTATAGCAGATTGTGACTCATGAGAAGGATGTCTTTGGCCATTGGCCCATCCTTAACGCATTTTGGTCATTTGTTGTCTTAGTGTTCTATTTTCCTCTACCACAACCGACCCTTGTTGAACTTTCTGACCCTGAGTCTCTTGAGCACTCGCAACAACTCCGATGTCGGTTATCATTTTCCTTGAGTCTTGCTTTCCAATTTACCACAACCAACCACCTCAACTTTCTGAATTAACAAAATGAAACCATCATGTTAGCGTTAAGGTATTCCGCTTATTGATTTCCTTTGTTTTTCTGCTATTTTCTCTTCTTCTTTTTTTTCGTGTGGTTTTTTTTTTTTGTAGTTTTTCAATTTTTTTTCTTTTTGGTTATGGATATGGTCGAATCCTATGTGGATTGCCTACGTATCATGACCCCGCATGAATCAGACCGAGCGTAGTTCTTGCAAATTAATGCAAGAAATAAAGAGATGTTTATTTGATTTTTTTTTGATTTTTTTTTTTTTTTTTTTTTCTTTGAAGGAAAATTATAGAAGCCGACTCCAACTACAAACTTGTGTAGGATATTTCTACAAGAATAAGAATATTTTTGGTGTCAATTATGACTATTTCTATAAAATTGGCCACATAATGGCTTATTTGACAAAATGACTATTTTTGCAAAAATTTATTTAAGAAAGATAAACTTGAAATTTTTTTTATCCTGTGGTTCATGGGGCATCGTTCGACATCATCATAAACCAACACAAGACTATTTTTCATAAATTGGCCATGTAATGGCTTATTTAGACAAAGTGGCTCTTTTTGCAAAATTATTTAAGAAGATGCAAATTCAAAATTTTATCCTGGGGCCTATGGGGCATCGTTCAGCACCGACACAGACCAACACAAGACTGAGGAAGTTAAAATGCAAAAATGTGGCTATTTCAGCAAAATTTCGGCCATGTAATGGCTTGTTTGATAAAGGGGATATTTTTTGAAAAGTTTAGCGATGACTCAAACTTAATTTTTGCGGATACAGCCTTTCGACATTTCCGCGAGGGAATATTTCAAGGCTGTGTCCAAAATTGTTTAAAATGACTCAAAGTGGCTATTCTTGCAAAAACGGCCTTCCGGCGTCCTTTTGAAGGACATTCGGCTTATTTTAAGCAAGAATGGCATCAACCGACTTATTTATAACAAAATCAAAAATTTGACTTTTTTTTTTGGTTATTTTTTGCAAAAGGGGTGTGAACCCGAACTTGATTTTGCGAATACAGCCTTTCAACATTTCCACATGGAATATTTTAAGGCCATTATTCAAAAAGAAAAAGAAAATACTTCAAAATGGCCATTTTTGCAAAAACAGCCTTCCGGCGTCCTTTCGGAACATTCGGCTATTTTCAAAAACGGCGTCACTTTGATTTTATTGACAAAATTAAACACACATTTTTTTTTATTTTTTAAAAGGGGTGGTTGGACCAGATGAGGGTTGCCTACGTATCCCATATAATAGTGAGAATCAAACCTGCGTAGTTCGGTCAGATTGTTATGTGACCAATTATTTTAACAAAATTGCTCTCCCTATTATTCAAACTTTCTTTTCAGATTTTCCGACAGCGTTTCGTCAATATTTTGATATTTTTATATTCTAAAATTTCCTTTTTTTTTATTTTTCAGGAATTTAGCCAATAATAATCTAGAACAAATAAATGCAACATATAACATGCTCGGTCTTTTGATTACCGGGTCACCTGTCCTAGACGGACCCAACCCCTGTGTTGAGTCCCCTAAGTCATATATGATGCAAATAAACGTCCTAGACCTAGGTTCAATATCCTGAAGTTTTCATATGGTGCTAGACCGTGTACCCGAGCGAACAACTCGGATCGAGGAGGGGCTACGTACCGGTGACCCGCGGGGTCAATCGGCTTTGTAACTTATCCGGCCTCTTTTTCTTATTTTTGGTATTGACACTAACAGAAAGGGGAGTCTCAACCAGTAAGCACATCCCCAGAGATAAAGAAGAGAAGGGTTTTCGGCACAGTTCTATATATACAATTCACGCAATATCAAAGCGGTAAACATGTAGCACATTAATCAAAACATATAATGAAATTAGATATAAGCAAAAATAGCAATTTCACTGAGCTCGAATTCTTAAACCCTGAACCGAAGTTCCGGGTTACTTGTCCCCAGCAGAGTCGCCAGAGCTGTCACACCTCCTTTTTTTCACCGCACATACATAAATGTAAATACGTGAATGTGCCACTTGGAAAAATAATAGTGTCCCAAGTCACCGGTTTAATCCCGAACCGAGGAGATTTATGACTCTGTAATACAGTCTGCGAAACTAGAAACCTGGATAAGGAATTCTGTTAACCCGGGAGAAGGTGTTAGACACTCCCGAATTCCGTGGTTCTAGCACGGTCGCTCAACTGCTATTTTTGTTTTTATCTGATTTCTTTATGTACTTCAATTAGGTGCTTTTAATATTCCGCTTTTAATTTTAGAAGAACTGCGACGTCACGAAAACACATTTCGAGTCACACCGCAACCAGTACGCCCGTGACTTTAATGTATTTCAGTTTCGCCGAGAGTAAGATTTGGGTCACATAAATGCGCACCCGTATTTAGGAAAGTAATTTTTATTGAAGTCGTGCCTAAAAAGTCTATCATGTTATTACTTTGGGAAAGACCGTGAAATTCGCTAAACGGTCTTCCCGAGTCTAAGTATTTTTTGTAAATAAATAATAAGGGCCCCGCAATTATATTTTTCGATACGGCACAACTCAACCTCAATTTTTTTTTTAAGAAAAATAAAGTTCAAGCTAAAATTTGGAGGGCCATAAATTATGTGATTGGATGGCACACCTCAAATTTGTTAAAGGAAAAGCATTGAACTAGATATTTATATTTAAAATTAATTCAAAGTTTAATACCACAACTACGTCACGGGAACCGTACCCGTAGCCGTGATAATTTAATTATGTGCTCGTATTCTTTTCTACTATGTTTACACCTTAATCAATCTATAAGCCCAAATATTTCCATGATCGAATCATATTCTTAAGTTTAAACAGACGCATCGATAGAATGGCACATTGCAGACGATAGCAGATGATATGGGATTGAAATCATTTGACTTAAAAGGCAACACTGACGGATGAATCATCACATAAAATAAGGAATATATCTATTGCTAAAAGAAAAATAACTAGCACAATTCAAACATCTTTGACAAAATGATATCACATTGAAATCGACTAAAACTAATCTGTATCAACAGAACTTGAGGAAGCTTACAGGCAAACACCAAGAATATAAAGTTAAAGATAAACAATAATCACAAAAATCAGAGAAAAGAAAAATCAGAAAAAGGACAAAACAAATTAAAGGAAGAAGGCTTGAAGGAGAAGTTACATTACCTGAATCCATAGGTGCCAGCGAATTCATGGACAAGATTTCCAGCATACTGCAACTCTGGAAGGGACCTTACCACAAGGTGGTGTGAGCCATCAAGGGTCCGGTGGACTGAAAATCGTTGGCGAACTCGAGGTAGACCTCAGTCAAAATAATCAGCCCAAAGTAGCATTTAATTGCAGTAAATCTAGAAAGATGAGATGAATCGCGAACTCGTCTCAGGAGGATGGATTCAACAAGAGCAAGCAACAGCGACGACAACAGCTCACAACAAAAATCAGCCTTCAATCGCTTACACTCGAGAATCCTGAATACTTTGAGTTTAACCTCACAAAAACTGCTCGAAAACTCAAAATTGTGCAGCAACTAAAAATCGGAACTAGCTTTCAACTTTCCTTCTTCTTTTGAATTTTTATTCATGAATATGCTTCTCAATACAACTTCAAAACCCTTCCGGCGACAGAACTAGCACCGGAGACCTCGATGCGACAACCTCGAACGGGCTTCAACCATAAATTCCATGAGAATCCATGCTTTCGAAATTTAAAATTTCAGAAAAAAGAAGCTGAAATCTTGAACGACATGAACATAACCTATCACTCTGTTTTTATTTGATCAAATAAAGCTCTTCGATTTTTTCCTTTTTTTTTGTTTTCTGGCTTAAAATGGTAGAAACACAACTATATATCATTGGTATGAAGTTGGTTTTATAAGCAAATGAGAAGTGACAAAGAGGAAATCAGGCAAGCAACAGTCAACACCATTTATGTGCCGCTGTTTGTTGTCTTTTCGGCTGGCTCTTTAGATCTGTGTAGTTGCTCTCTTATGAAGAAGAAGGTGCAGCTATGGGTATGTTATGGAGAATGGTGGACGTCTGCTTGGTGTTCTAGTGTTTTATGTTACGTCCTATATGAATAAGGAGGAAGAAGAAGTTCAAGGTCTGTTCGTTGGTGTTATGTTGCTGGTCAGAGGGGTCACTAGCTTTTGGTTAAAGGGAAGCCATGGATGTTGGCCCTTCTCTAAAGAAGAAGAAGTTGAAGGGGGTCTCTCGTTTTACTATTGCGACTCTCTCTAGTCTTTGGAATTTTTTCTCTGAAAATCCTCTTAATTTCCGATTAGTTCCAGTCCCCCCCCCCCCAATTCTGTTCGTTCCCCTCTACTAAATAATCTTCAGGCTTCAGCTTCCATCTCCAGAGATAGAGACACACTATTTGCGTGTCCCTATTTTGTGAATGCTCTGAGGTTTAAAACGAAACTGGGTCGGTTCGGGTATATGTGTGGGTTGGGATTTTGGGCTGCTGGGCGGATTTGGGCAGGGGTCTGTTCATGGGTCGTTTGGGCTGGGGATTCTTTTGCTGGTCTTGGCCCAAAAATGTCTTGTTTTCTTTTTGTTTTAAGACCAAATTAATTTTAAAAACTCTTCTCCTTGTCCTTTTTTTTATTTCATTTGTTTATTTTTTCTTTTGTGTATTTTTGCTTTATTTTATGAAAATCTAATTTCCTATCCATTAAAAATGCAAACTAAAACATATTTAAACTAAAAATGCAAGATGGACCATTTTTGTTATTTTCTTTACATTTTGTTCTAAAACAAATTGATACTAAAAAATGTGAAATTAAATTCCTAAGTGCAAATGCATTTTTTTTGTATTTTGTTTTATATGAATTTTCATGCAACTAATTAATACGCAAAATTGTAAAAAAAATAATGAAAAATTGTTTATTTTAAATTTTATGGGAATAACTCATATATAGGGTAAAAATCACGTGCTCACATACTCCACCTCCATTCCTCCGGCATCCTTTTAGACCTGAAGATCGCATTGAACAACCTGGTGAGCCACTCTACTCCTGGCTTTCCCATGTATTTCCAGAACTCCACCGGGATTTCGTCTGGCCCGGTCGCTCGGCCTCTACTCATCCTACGCAAAGCCTCCACGACCTCTTCCACCCTAATGCGCCTGCGGTACCCTAAATCTCTACGACGCTCTGAATGCCCCAGCTCCCCTAGTTCTATGATTTGGTCCCCCTCCTCGTTTAGAAGGTCTCGGAAATATGCCTGCCATCTCTGTTTGACTTGAGACTCCCCCATCAGGACTCTACCATCCTCATCCTTGATGCACCTAACCTGCTCCAGATCCCGAACCTTCCTTTCCCTTACTTTGGCTAACCGGAATAACTTCTTGTCCCCGCCTTTCTCCCCCAATTCCTCGTATATGTGGACAAAAGCCGCATTTTTAGCCTCCGTGACCGCCAATTTCGCTTCCTTCCTTGCCACCTTATAGCTCTGTCTATTCACCCGCCTTTCCTCCTCGCTTGTGCTCCCTGCCAATTTTGCAAAAGCAACTTTCTTCACATTTACCTTTCCTCACACTACGTCGTTCCACCACCAGTCGCCCTGATGTCTGCCTAGATAGCCTTTGGTTAACCCATGCACATCCCGCGCTGCCTCCCTAACCAGAGCCACCGTCTCTGACCACATTGCGTCCGCTTCCCCAGAACTACTCCAAGCCCCCACATCAACTAACCTCCTCTCCAGCTCCTGGGCTTTCTCTTTAGTCAGAGCACCCCATCTAATTCGCGGATGGCCCCGAGCACCACTCCGCTTCTTCTTCACCCAGATTCCGACATCCATCACTAGGAGTCTATGGAGGTTTGAAAGGGATTCTCCCGGAATAACCTTGCACTCCTTGCACAAACTTCTATCACTCCTTCTGAGAAGGAGGTAATCGATCTGGGTCCTCACCGTTGAGCTTTTAAAGGTGACCAAATGCTCCTCCCTCTTTTGAAATGCCGAGTTAGCAATCAGAAGCTCGGAAGCCCTAGCGAACTCCAACAACGCAGAGCCTCCTCCATTCCTAACCCCAAGGCCAAAGCCACCGTGCACCTCACCATAACCGCTAGCATCTGCTCCAATATGTCCCCTCCAATGACCAACTTCTCCGATTGGGGAATACTATGCACCAACTCATCCAAGTCATCTGAAAAATGCCTCTTGATCTCCTCATCTAAGCCCGCATGCGGTGCGTAGGCGCTGACGACATTGAGGACGCATCCCCCGGTAACCAACTTGATAGACATCAACCTATCGTTCACTCGCCTAACCTCCACCATGGACTCCCTAAGGTCCTTATCCACCAGGATGCCCACTCCATTCTTACCCCTCACGACCCCAGAGTACCACAACTTAAACCCGTCAGCATCCCGCGCCTTCGTCCCTTTCCACCTAGTCTCCCGGACGCATACTATGTTGACCCTCCTCTTCTGAAAAGTCTTCGCCAACTCAATGGACTTACCCGTCAGAGTGCCTATGTTCCACGACCCGATCCTTAACCTATGTGCGTCCTCTACCCTCTTCCCACTCTTACCTCCCACCCTACCCGCAGAACCGCTCCCTGCCCCCCTACTCACCCCCGCCACCGCCACCGCCCCCGCCCCCACCCCCCGAGGACATGACCTTGCACTTACATCCCCCGCTGCGGCCACTATCCCACAACCCGACTATGGAGAATAATGACGTACCCACGCACAAAATGGAGATACGAAAATGATGCACTAGATA
The DNA here is from genome assembly GCA_032618575.1 of Nicotiana noctiflora. NCBI lineage: Eukaryota > Viridiplantae > Streptophyta > Magnoliopsida > Solanales > Solanaceae > Nicotiana > Nicotiana noctiflora. The sequence goes on from JASVEL010010932.1 coordinate 44,710, forward strand.
GCAACAGAGTAAACCTCACAGAAAATGCTAGCAAGAGTATGAAAAGGTGTGCAGGTTAAACGAGAGGAGGGAGGTACCAATGATAATAGGTGAATTTGACTATAATTATACCCTAAATAATCACACTTTATTATAAGAACAATGTTGTTAAGAGGACAAAATGCTTTGATTAGTGTTTGATTGTGTTTTACAGGTACATGTGATGCATTGGATGCTTTAAAAAGCCATTTGGAAGCCATAAGTTGATGAAAAGGCCAAGAGAAGAGCTAAAGTGAAGAGGGCTGGACGAAGCAGTAAAGAAACAGAAGCACTGTTCATCCGCGGTCCACTCGCGGTCTCGGATGAACCGCGAAAAACGAAGCCCTCTGAATCTTGACTGTTCGCGGTCCGCTCGCGGCCGCGAACGAACCGCGGAGGTCCCAGCGGCAGTTATCCTAATTGGACTCTAATTTGTTTTCTTAGCTCTAAAACCTCTATATAAACTCCTAGTTTGCCCCATAGAGGCATGTACTTTATTTCTTCAATACTTTTGCAAGGTTTTAGTAGGAGAGATTCCTCTCAAACTCTTTCTATTATTTTATATCAAGCAATTGTTTATGATTTCAATTATTATTCTTGTTTCTTCAAGCATGAGTAGCTAAATTCTTTTCTAAGGTTTTGATGGAACCTATTGATAGATGAACTTATCGTTTATGTGATTACAAATTGTGACTTAGATTTCTATTTGCTCAACTTCATTCTTATTGTAGTTAATTGGTAGAGCTCCCAATTAGCGGTGCCTATTTAGTGTGCATAACTTGGAAAAGAGTGCATATTTAGGTTTATTGTTGAACAACACCACACCTAAGTTATTAGAGGAATCTATAATTTTAGGCATAAAGACGGGATTAGGAATAACGAAGTCTTGGGTGCAATCTAAAGTGAACTATTCAAATTAAAGCTAGCTAGGGTAGCTCGGGAGAGTGCACTAGTAAATTATTGTAATTGCTCGGGAGAGGGTTACGATACGCATAGCGTTCATGATTGATAGAATATATTAACAATTTGTATGAGCATAACGATAAGAGATTCCATCAATAGGGGAAATCAACACCTTAGTCTTTCTCTATATTATTTTATTCAACATTCAATTCTTTCTTTTAAAGCATTCTTTAATTCTTGCAAACTAGCTATTCGAAAATCATACACAAAGATATTCTAAATTTTGGGAACTTGATTCGTAAGTACTTTTGGGGTTGTGAAAGTTGTGATTGATAGGTTAATTCTCTGTGGGATCGATCTTGGACTTATTAAACCAAGTTATATTGACTACGACCGTTGCTTGGACGTGAATCAATTTTGGCGCCGTTGCCGGGGAATTAACGGAATTATCAATTGCCATTGCCAGAACTTCAAGATTCTTGTGTATTCAGGTTCTTTCTACACTCTACATTGAATATTTTGACGTTTGTTGATTTGGGTATTCAGGTGCATGCCTAGAAAATCTGCAAGGACTGGAGAACTAATCGAAGGACTCTCGGACCCCGAGCAAACTTTCCGGGCACGTAACAAAGCCATCAAACAAATTCAACAATCTCAACAACCAATCAAACTAGACTTCGACATGGGTGACATGAACGCTCAAAACCAGCAAGCAGGGTTAAACATGCAAGAGGCACAGGAGGCACAAGAAGGTGCATTGTTCGACTGGGCACAACCCACAGCGGATAATTTGGCAACTGCCATCGTTGTGCCAGCAATTCAAGCCGAGTCTTTCTAGATTACCAACAACATGCTTCACTTGTTGCAAAACAAGGGATTATTCTCTGGGTCTCAGGTTGAAGATCCACAGCAGCACCTCAAAAACTTTCTATCAATATGCAAAACACAAAGGCAACCGAATGTAACTCCGGAAGCTATCGGATTACTACTTTTTCCATTCTCAGTTACAGGAGCAGCACAGATATGGCTAAACTCACTCCCAATAAACTCCATTGCAACTTGGGATGAGTTAGTCAAACAATTCCACAACAAGTTTCATCCACCCAACAAAACAACTCAACAAATTGATGAGATTGTGAGCTTCAAACAAAAACCATTGGAAACACTACATGAAACTTGGGGGAGATTCAAAGGCATGCTTGTTATGTGTCCTCACCATGGGATTCCCGAACAGATGTTGGGTCAAAGGTTCTACATGGGACTTTCAGACAGTATGAAGAACATTGTAGATGCTTCAGCAGGTGGGGCTTTTCTGAGCAAGACTTGGAGAGAAGGCCAAAATTTGCTAGACAAGATGGCTCAAAATTCCGGGTGGACGTCCAGGAATGCTCCTATCACACCAGTAGTACACTCTGTACCTCTGGATCCATCCAACACTCTGGAAGAAAACATGGCAACTTTATTGACACAAATGAGCATCCTGACAAAAAAGGTGGAAGAATCAGGGGTTAAGCAGCAAGTTCACATTGTAGATACTACCAATGGTGGTTTATGCACATCTTGCATTAGCCAACCCATAGGTAATCCATGGGCTGCAGACCAAGAACATCATCATCAGCATGAAGATATGAACTATGTGGCTAACTATGGAGGACAGCGACAAGGTAATCAAAACTGGGGCCAACAGGCTCCGATGCAATACAGACCTCCCCAGCCACAATTCAATGCAGCAGGTATGAGGCCACCACACAACATGGCTCCATATCCTAGACCTCAGAATTTCGGCAATCAGCAGCAGGGATATCATCCACCCCCACCACCACATGGGGGCAGGCACGACGATGGGTTTGCAAGGTTGGAAGCTATGATGCAGCAGGTAATTGGGTCAAATGCTAAGACCAATGAAAGAATAGATGCACATGATGCCGCCATCAAGAATATTGAAGTACATGTGGGTCAAATTGCTATGTCTCTCAACAATCGTCCTCAAGGGACATTGCTTGCAGATACACAAACAAACCCAAAGGACCAAATCCCAAAGCAGATGATGGCAGTGACTCTGAGAAGCGGTAGAGATCTTGATGCTGAGAATGAAAGTGAGAAAATTGACAGACAGGCTGAGACACCTACTCCATTGCCCATTGAACTGGATGAATCCACAGGATTGACAAAAGTCACAGTCCAGCCAATTGCTAAAAATAAAGAAGCACAACAGGGAACGGAGAAAGTAGCGGAAAAGGTAGAGCAGCAGGTTGAAGAAAAAGTGATAGAAAAAGAAAAATCCCAAGTCACTGGGAAGAAGAGGCCTCCACCACCATTCCCCCAAAGGTTGGCCAAACACCAAAAAGAGGAACAATACAAAAAGTTCTTCGAGATGCTCAAGCAAATCCAGGTAAACATTCCATTAATTGAAGCTTTAAAAGAAATGCCTGGTTATGCTAAGATGATGAAGGATTTGATGTCGCGGAAATTTGATTTCCAAGACTTGGCCACAGTTACACTCACCCAGACTTGTAGTGCAGTAGTCTCCAGACCCATTGTTGAGAAGCTATCTGATCCAGGTAGCTTCACCATCCCATGCACTATAGGGAATTATGCCTTTACTAAGGCTTTATGTGATTTGGGGGCAAGCATTAATCTCATGCCCTTAGTTATCTATAAGAGGTTAGGTATTGGGAGAGCCAGACCCACCTCTATGCTTTTACAACTTGCTGACAGGACGGTTAAGCGTCCATTTGGTATTATAGATGATGTGCTAATCCAGGTTGGGAAGTTCGTGTTTCCCGCCGATTTTGTTATTCTTGATTGCAGGGTCGACGAAGAAATTCCCCTAATCCTGGGAAGACCATTCCTAGCTACTTGGAGAGCCATAATTGATTGTGAAACTGGGGAACTCAAGATGAGGTTGAATGATGAGGAGATCATCTTCAATGTGCAAAAATCCATGAGGCGCCCTAGCGAGTTCGCAAATTGCTCTCTAGTTGATGCGGTTGACGTAATAGTGGAAACCGACGATGCAGAATTGACTATCGAAGACCCACTGCAAGCATGCCTGATGAACATGGAAGAAGTAAATGGTGAATGTCTGGCCGAGTGGGTATTATCCTTGGAAGGCAAGGGATTTTGGAAGCGAGAGATCGAATTCGAACCCCTACACCTAGAAAAAAGAGAAAACCCACCAGCAAAGCCATCCATAGAAGAGCCACCGAAGCTTGAACTTAAACCACTACCATCACATCTCGGATATGAGTATTTAGGCCCTAACTCCACATTACCTGTTATTATCTCATCTAGTTTGTTAGATGTGCAGGCTCAAAAGCTTATACAGGTACTCAAGGAATGCAAGACTGCCATCGGGTGGACCATGGCGGACATAAAAGGAATCAGCCCAGCCTATTACATGCATAAAATCCTCCTGGAAGATGGACACAAACCTTCCAGGGAACATCAAAGAAGGCTGAACCCCAACATGAAGGAAGTGGTGAAGAAGGAGGTAATAAAGTGGCTAGATGCGGGAATAATCTTCCCAATCTCAGACAGCAGCTGGGTGAGTCCGGTCCAATGTGTACCCAAGAAAGGAGGCATGACGGTGGTGAAAAACGACAACAATGAACTGATCTCAACAAGAACCGTCACCGGATGGAGAATATGCATGGACTACAGGAAACTGAATCTAGCCACTCGCAAGGATCACTTCCCACTTCCCTTCATTGATCAAATGCTTGACAGGTTGGCAGGGAGATCTCACTTTTGCTTTCTGGATGGATACTCGGGGTACAATCAAATCTCCATAGCCCCGAAGATAGAGAGAAGACCTCCTTCACATGCCCTTATGGCATTTTTGCCTTCAGGAGGATGCCATTCGGACTATGCAATGCACCTGCCACTTTCCAAAGGTGCATGATGGCTATTTTCATCGACATGGTGGAAGACATTATGGAAGTGTTCATGGATGATTTCTCAGTGGTAGGGAATTCATTCGACGAATGCCTTGCCAATCTGAATAGAGTATTACAAAGGTGCATGGAAACAAACTTAGTACTAAACTGGGAGAAGTGCCACTTTATGGTTCAAGAAGGTATAGTACTTGGGCACAGGGTTTCAAGCAAAGGCATTGAGGTGGACCGTGCTAAAGTTGACATCATTGCAAAGTTGCCTCCACCAACATCCGTCAAGGCCATAAGAAGCTTTCTTGGACACGCCGGTTTTTACGGAGGTTCATTAAAGACTTCTCCAAAATATCAAACCCTCTCTGTAAGTTACTGGAGAAAGACCATTCTTTTGTTTTTTCTGACGAATGCAGGATTGCTTTTGAGGAATTGAAAAAGAGGCTGGTCACAGCACCCATCATCATTGCCCCAGATTGGGAGCAACCTTTTGAGCTAATATGTGATGCAAGTGACTATGCGGTGGGGGCAGTGCTGGGCCAAAGGAAAGACAAGCTGATGCATCCAATATACTATGCAAGCAGAACTTTGAGTGGAGCACAACTAAACTACACAGTGACAGAAAAGGAGATGCTAGCGGTTGTGTTTGCATTCGACAAATTTCGGTCCTATCTCATAGGATCAAAGGTAATCGTCTACACGGACCATGCAGCTTTAAGATATCTAATTGATAAAAAGGACTCTAAGCCACGCCTAATTCGTTGGGTGTTGCTTCTCCAAGAGTTCGACCTCGAAATCAGAGATAGAAAAGGCACTGAGAATCAAGTAGCCGACCATTTGTCAAGACTTGAAGGAGCTGAACTTGTCAAAGAGAGTGGGGAAATTCTGGAAACTTTTCCAGACGAGCAATTGCTCACAACTACTCTCCTGAAAGCTCCATGGTATGCTGACTACGCTAATTATCTGGCCAGTGGCATTGTTCCTTATGACATATCATCGGTCCAGAGGAAAAGATTTTTTCGTGAAAGTCGGCATTATTATTGGGATGAACCATACTTGTTTAGGATATGTCTTGATAACATGATCCGGAGATGCGTCCCCGAGATAGAACAATCTTCTGTTTTGCAGGCATGTCACGCTTCAGCATACGGCGGGCACTTTGGAGGAATTCGTACAGCTGCCAAAATACTCGAGGCCGGTTTCTATTGGCCGACAGTATTTAAGGATGCACACTTGTGGGTGAAAGGTTGCAACGAATGTCAACGCACCGGAAACATCTCTCGGCGTCATGAGATGCCAATGAATCCAATCCAGCAGGTGGAAGTATTCGATGTCTGGGGAATAGATTTCATGGGGCCCTTCATTAGCTCATACGGAAATAAGTACATACTTGTTGCTGTTGATTACGTGTCCAAATGGGTGAAAGCTGCAGCACTACCTACCAATGATGCTAAGGTGGTAGTGGGATTTTTGAAGAAGAATATTTTCACCCGGTTTGGGACTCCAAGGGCCATCATTAGTGACGGGGGCACACACTTTTGCAACCGAGCCTTTGAGAAATTATTGGCCAAATATGATGTTAAACACAAGGTGGCCACTCCATATCACCCGCAAACTAGCGGACAAGTTGAGGTCTCCAACAGGGAGATTAAAAGTGTACTGACCAAAACAGTGAACGCTACAAGAACCGACTGGTCCAGGAAGCTCGATGACGCACTATGGGCATATAGAACAGCATTCAAAACACCCATTGGCATGTCTCCTTATAAATTGGTGTTCGGAAAAGCTTGTCACTTACCGGTTGAATTAGAACATAAAGCGTGGTGGGCACTGAAACAATTGAATCTCAACTTGGAGGAAGCAGGTAAAGCAAGGTTGACTGGATTACATGAGTTGGAAGAATTTCGGTATCTAGCATTTGAAAATACAAGATTGTATAAAGAGAGGATGAAGCGGATCCATGATCAAAATATAGTTGAGCGTACCTTCAAAAATGGGGACAAGGTACTACTATACAATTCAAGATTACGACTGTTCCCAGGTAAATTGAAATCAAGGTGGTCAGGACCCTTCAAGGTAATTGAGGCATTTGAGTCCGGAGCTGTGGAAATTCAAACTATGGATGGATCACGTACCTTTAAGGTAAACGGACAGAGGTTGAAACAATACATAGGCCTGGATGACATGGAGGACAAGATAGAATTGCATTTGAATGAACCTCAAAGGTCCAGCGAGCCTTAAAATGCGCTAAGCTGAGTCGTGCCGCGACGTTAACTCAAGCGCTACGTGGGAGGCAACCCACGAACATGTTGTAAGTAATTTAATATTAGTAGTAAGTAATAAGGATTAAAAGAAAAAAACAAATAAAAATCTTTTGCTGAAACAGTCGAATTTTTTTCATAACGGAGCACTGTCCGCGGTCCACTCGCGGACCGCGGCTGAACCGCGGAAAAATACCCTCTCCGAACTTCTCTGTTCGCGGTCCATCCGCGGTCGCGAGCCAACCGCGAAAAAATGACTTCTCTGAATCTCGACTGTTCGCGGTCCATCCGCGCCGCGAACGAACCGCGAACAGTCGCGGTCAGTTCCGCGGTCGGCAAAAATTTAAAGTTTTTTTTATTTTTCTTTTTCCCTCCCCCCTTTTAAACCCTAAAATAACTTAACCCCCTTTCCCAAAACCTCATTCAGCCGCCCCTCCCCCCTCAAATCTCCCTCTCTCTCTAAATTCAAAACCTCTCCCTTCTCTCTAAAAATCCCCATCCCTCTCTTCTCCAAATCATCCCTTTCTTCCACCCCACTTCCCCATTACTATAACTTGTAAGTTTCTCTACTTCTCTCTTTTATTTTGCTCCATCTTTTTAGCTTTTGATTGTTTAGTTTGTATAAATATTTAGTTAGTATTAGTTAGGGTCTATTCATGAATGTTGCTTGATTTATCATTGTGCTTTTGATCTTGCCATGAAATTGCTCTAAGGAACATTGTTCTACGATTGATGTTTGGTGAAGAATGGGTGTTGGGTTTTCAATTATGTTGATTTTATGATTTGGAAACCCTAATAGTAGTTCTACCATATATATGTGTTGGTTGGTAAGTTAGGGCACATTACATTGAGCGTAATAGACTAATGGTAATTAGGAGACATAATGCCAACTCTTACAATGGTTATTGAATACTTTTTGGGATGGACTAAGTAAATAGGATGTGTGCCAAGAACTAAGTGTGGGGTTCGCAATTGGGCATGTAGGGAATAGCTAGATAAAAATTTTGCGGGAATTACACATAGTTGATGGTCAATTGTGAATTATCAAGGATGGCGAAGTCTGAGTAGCCTTCCACTAACTAACAGTTTATACACTTTTTGGCTATCTTAATTGTACAGGGTCATGGCTCCAAAGAGATCACGACATGGCGCTAGCTCATCGAGGCAACCAACTTATGATGAATCTCGGTTTGCCGATGAAGGGGCGGAAAATGCATTTAACATCAAAGCGAACAAAAAGTGGCTTCAAGAGGTTGAAGTGGACAGAATAGCCATCCGCTCGGAAAAGCCGGAAATGTATGATGAGATCCGACGGCGAGAGATGGAGTTCCTTTTTGAAACACCCACTACGGTAAACAAGATGCTTGTCAGAGAATTCTATGCCAACGCCCCGTACTCCTCGGTGAGACGAGTTTTCGTCAGAGGTAAGCATGTAAATGCTCATATTCCCACCATTCGGCAAGTACTTCGCCTACCACTACACACGAGTGATATTGATTATTACCATGATCGGCCCGGTGTCACATGGGACATGTTAATTGAGGCCTTATGTGTAGATGGTGTTCCCGTATGGATTCGAAACCAAACTCTGCATTCTAACTGTTTCACTCACATTGCCAAATGTTGGTTTTCTATAATTTGCAACCGCATTCTGCCCTCAAGTAACACTACAGATGTTACCTTTAATAGGGCTCTGTTGACTTGGTGTTTGGTAACAAACCGGGATGTTGATATTGCCCGGGTTATTAGTGACGAGATGGTACTGAGGGGATCCCTCACTGCCAAGGGTTTCTATTACCCATCTCTTGTCACTTCCTTGTGTCTCCTCAACCACACCCAGTTCATGAGACTGACGGTGAGTTACTACCAAAAGCTCCATTTAGAGCTGCTACTATTCGGGTTGGACGAGACACCACACCCATTGACTTAGATGATGATGATGATCTTGTACCGGAGGCCCGGGCCAGCCACTCCATGGATTCAGCTGGACCCTCCAGACCTGCTCCTCGCGGAGCAAGCATGTCTAGATCCGACTCCACACGACCTATGCTGAGGTCAATGGAGGAGGAAGTGGCTGCTCTACGCACTTCAGTTGACGGTCTACACACACGACTAGATGCCATGTCAACTAGGCAAGCCCGGTCAGAGAACAGGTTTATGGCATGGTTCAGAGCACTTGGGAGAGCATGCCATGTCGACCCATCCACTGTTTCCGACTCCGAGTGAGTCCCAGGTAAGTTTTCTTAAACCCCATTGTGCTTTCATATTGTTTATACCATGAGGACATGGCATATTTTTAAGTGTGGGGTGGGAAACTTATCTTGTACATGATGTATATATTAGTGTAGTAAGTAATATAAAATAATAAAAATACAAAAAAATCAGAAAATTTTAAAAAATCCAAAAATATGAGTAGAGGACTCTTCCTGATGACGGACTATTTAGGACAAGTACTCTTGAGGGAAGTAGTCCACGTAGGAATTTTTCTTTCCTTTATCTTTTTTTTAGGTAGTGTATCATCTCACCCTTGGTTTTTCTTTTGACCACGGTTCTTTTCCAAGGGTTTTTATTTGAACCGGGTTAGGTAGATTTTTTTTTCTTAGGAGTAGAGGTAAAAGGGCAACATGTAACTCCAAATATGCACATTAGCAAAAGCGTAAATTGAACTTGAGAATGTATCATCTAAACTTGATTGTAGAATCTCAATATGCCTTAAATTGCACAATAATGCTTGCTTGAACATTGATAGGATTTTGTAGATAAACCGGATTCCAAATGAGTTGCATGCCATGTGTGTGTGAGGTTTTTACTTACATTGTATGTTGTACATGATTCCTAGAACTTGCCCTGTGTGTTTGCAAAGCGAAATAGAAGTTGTTTGGTTGTAGAGAGGATAGAGGCATTTCTTTGTGTAACCCCATATATCAATAGACATGAATTCACCCGTACATTATATCTTAGTTAACCCCTTTGAGCTTCAAGCCTATTTCTTTGATAACCCTTGAATGTTCTTCAAATTATTATATTTGTTCTACTTTACCTCCTAGAAGCACTTGTATTGTAATGAATATGCAAAAGTTTAAGTGTGGGGTGAAGGGAAATTGAAAAGGGAAAATCAAGAATAAATGATAGAAAATAGTAAGCTGGCCAAAATAATATAAATGTGTTGCAAAGCAATGAGAAAAAGAGCTATATCAATGTATATATGAAAATTACAAAGGCCAGTTACACCAACAAAAGAAAAATGGGGATTAAAAGCCAATAAAGGTGAATAAATGTTTTCGGGAGACATAAGGGAGAAAACTAAAAGGGAAAGTGGTGAAAGAGAAAAGAAAAGTGCTTAGGGAAGTTAGTCACTACACCCAAAAGTATCCTACCCGTCCCATAGCCTACATTACAACCCTTAAAGACCTCTTGATCTATGATTGGATAACTCGATTAGTGGAGTATTACACTAGGGGCAAGCCTATGGTGTGTCTGTATTCATATAAATGTTCTTTGTTGAGAGTGAGTGAATTTTTTCGATATCTATAAGTTCCATGTATTTGAATTGTTAATGTGTGGGAACTTCTCTCAATAACTTTTGTAAGGGCATGTAATTCAAGAGGAAGAAGGTAAATTTGCAAGATTTTGGTAATAAGTAGAGTAAGTAATAACGTGCGGGCATGAGAATTTACAGTTAAGTAAAGATTATGCATATCTTAGGTTGTTCATGTATAATAGCTTTTGTGACATATTTTGGGGGAGACAAGAAAATTTTTTTTTTATTGGCCTAAGGTGTGATTAAAGGTTACTCGAGGACGAGCAAAGGTTTAAGTGTGGGGTATTGATAATAGGTGAATTTGACTATAATTATACCCTAAATAATCACACTTTATTATAAGAACAATGTTGTTAAGAGGACAAAATGCTTTGATTAGTGTTTGATTGTGTTTTACAGGTACATGTGATGCATTGGATGCTTTAAAAAGCCATTTGGAAGCCATAAGTTGATGAAAAGGCCAAGAGAAGAGCTAAAGTGAAGAGGGCTGGACGAAGCAGTAAAGAAACAGAAGCACTGTTCATCCGCGGTCCACTCGCGGTCGCGGATGAACCGCGAAAAACGAAGCCCTCTGAATCTTGACTGTTCGCGGTCCGCTCGCGGCCGCGAACGAACCGCGGAGGTCCCAGCGGCAGTTATCCTAATTGGACTCTAATTTGTTTTCTTAGCCCTAAAACCTCTATATAAACTCCTAGTTTGCCCCATAAAGGCATGTACTTTATTTCTTCAATACTTTTGCAAGGTTTTAGTAGGAGAGATTCCTCTCAAACTCTTTCTATTATTTTATATCAAGCAATTCTTTATGATTTCAATTATTATTCTTGTTTCTTCAAGCATGAGTAGCTAAATTCTTTTCTAAGGTTTTGATGGAACCTATTGATAGATGAACTTATCGTTTATGTGATTACAAATTGTGACTTAGATTTCTATTTGCTCAACTTCATTCTTATTGTAGTTAATTGGTAGAGCTCCCAATTAGCGGTGCCTATTTAGTGTGCATAACTTGGAAAAGAGTGCATATTTAGGTTTATTGTTGAACAACACCACACCTAAGTTATTAGAGGAATCTATAATTTTAGGCGTAAAGACGGGATTAGGAATAACGAAGTCTTGGGTGCAATCTAAAGTGAACTATTCAAATTAAAGCTAGCTAGGGTAGCTCGGGAGAGTGCACTAGTAAATTACTGTAATTGCTCGGGAGAGGGTTACGATACGCATAGCGTTCATGATTGATAGAATATATTAACAATTTGTATGAGCATAACGATAAGGGATTCCATCAATAGGGGAAATCAACACCTTAGTCTTTCTCTATATTATTTTATTCAACATTCAATTCTTTCTTTTAAAGCATTCTTTAATTCTTGCAAACTAGCTATTCGAAAATCATACACAAAGATATTCTAAATTTTGGGAACTTGATTCGTAAGTACTTTTGGGGTTGTGAAAGTTGTGATTGATAGGTTAATTCTCTGTGGGATCGATCTTGGACTTATTAAACCAAGTTATATTGACTACGACCGTTGCTTGGACGTGAATCAACCAACTCCCGGTGAAAAATAAAACTGGATGTAGGCTTTGGTGCGTCTCGTTCACCCTTGTCGGGGTTGTTCCTTATGTTTGCCCACGCACGTTCTGCTCGCCGCTAATAGCCACAGTCCTTAACCTGAAAAGATGCACAAAATACCACAAAGACAGACAAAAAAGGGGGGATTGTCACCGCTACCACTGGTGAGGCCCCACCCGTTAGACAATAAAATGTCTAATGCAAATTTAGAAGAGGTAATTACAAGAAATGGAGATAGCAAAATCTTAAGAAAGCAATTGTAGCATCTGAAACCAAAACCAAATAATAAAATAGATAATAACAATCAATCAAATGTCTATAACTTATTTAAACTATAGTAGGTAAGGAATAGAAAATTAATTCAATATGAAATTTTTCTGTCAATAAAAGTCGGTTGCTTTCATGTATGCGAAATATCTACCTGAAAATTGCAAATATATACCTAAAGTGTAAAAAAATGTGAAAATTTAAAGGAGGCGAAGACAGATTGGAAGAAAATGGAAAAGCAGAAGAGAAAAATTGAGGAGAGTGTTCGGATGGGGTCGGACAAGCAGAAAGAAGATGTGGCGGTGTCGGTGGGTCGCCGGACGCCGGCCTAGTTGCTGCTAGTACTTAAAGAAAGAGGAAGAAAGGAGAAAGAAAGGAGAGAGAGAGAGGGCTCGGGAAGAGAGAGGAGAGAGAAAGGAGACGGGTACTTACCTGGACGAGTGTCGGCGGTGCTAGTTTGCCGAAAGATTTGTCGGAGAAGAAGAAGACAGGGGGATGTTACCGTTAAGATTTAAGAAAAAGAGAGAGGAGAGAGAAGAAGCAGCGGTATATCTATAATTTTGGAAGGAAATTTCTGGAATTTGATGTATTTTAAAAGAGTATTTTAAATCGGTAATTTAATTGTCTTGCTTGACAGCTGTGTCCGGTGCTATCACGACCCTTAGTGGATTTTGGGTCGCAACAACATGGTATCCGAGCACTAGGTTCCCGTCGGTCTCACGAGTCATGAGCAAGTCTATTAGAGTCTCGCGGATCGGTACAGAGACGTTTATACTTATCCCGGGAGACTACAGGGCTGTTAGGAGTACTTCCCTTCTTAATTTCCTTATCGTGCGATTTGATTTCTTTGAGGCTTATGCCTTTGATTCCTTCCTACTCAGTCTTCGGCGACGCGATCGCTTGCTAGAAATCGAGAATTTGAAGAATTGAAATTAGGAGTGTGCATTCGAATCGGTTTATCGATAAATCAAATCGAATATTTTTATCGGTTTATCGATATCGATTTATCGATTTCCATTTTGATTTTGAAATTTTCCTTATTGAGTTATCGATTTCGATTTTGATTTGTCCTTTTCGGTTTATCGATATACGATATACTAAAAAGAAGAAAAAAATTAAAATTATTTTTTAAAACATTTTTTAAATTTTTTTATAATTTTTTCACCCTTATTCTATAATACCATTTCCTTTACCTTAAGCCCCTAACCCTATTATTTTCTCTACCACATTTAAGGAATAATCATATTTAAAGCTCAAGGGAATAAATTTCAAATTAATGGAAAACAAAATTTGTTGAGATGATGTATTTTTTTATACCGTTGGAGTGTTGGTGACATACATTTGATCCCTTAGTTTAGTTTCATTACATGTGCTTGTTGGCACAATTTTTATGTTATAAACGATGTTCGTCTTATTTTAGCTTCTTTTTGTCCATATTAGTTAGGCGTGTTTATAGCAATATACTTTCCATGAAATCCCATAAATTTTCTTATTGGTGTAATCGATAACCGAATCGATAAGCCCCAAAAATCGAAAAATCGAAATCCAAAAAATCGAAAGCTTATTGAAACGATAACAATAAGCATATGTACAAATCGCTAATCGATAAGTAATTATCGATAAGGGTCAAAATCGAATCGATAAATTGAATGCACACCCCTAACTAAAATGGCACGACAAAGGTGGCGTGGGATGATTTTCCCAGTATAGTTGATTTTACTATTTTAGTCGCTTTATGGGAGGATATTCTACTGTTCAGCTCAGTAATAGGACTGCTATGAGCCTTGAGGCTAGGCACATGTTTCCATGATGCTTATGAGCGATTATTTCCGCAGTGTTGTGTGTGATGGTAAGATGTTTGCCCACATGTCGGGGCAGTGGATAAACTGAAGGGAGGTTTACTCAGCGTGTAATCAAGAGACTCAGTATTTTATTACCGGTAGGGGAAAGGCCAATCGAGCTATGTGTGACGACCCAAAGGGTCATCACTTGTTTTATTAATCATTTCGAGCTTCTGAGGTCTTGAAAACCTCATTTATAGCTGCCTCGATTTGCGTGCACAGTTCGGGCGCGAAGCTGAAAAACTTTTATGTTGAAATATGTGAAAATTTTGAAGAATTTTAATATTAATATTGATATGGTTGACTTTGGTGGCTGTGAGATTTCTAGCCATAGTGTGTGCCGGACTTGTATGAGATAGGGTGACGTGGGATCGCCCCGAATCAGACCCGGACCCGTGATTTGATGGTCTCAGAAAATCCGTAGAAAAATATGGAACTTGGGCGTATGCCCGGAATTGAAATCCGAGGTCTAGAATCCCGGTAAAAGAATTTTTCTGTGAAATTGTTTTCTGAAAATGTTTAAGGAAATTGAAACTGAAATTTGATTAAAAAGTACTAGTATCGGGCTCGTATTTTGGTTCTGACGCCTGGTACAAGTCATATATATTGGTTAAGCGCTTCTTGTAAAGTTTGGTTGAAAACGGACGTCGTTTGACGTGTTTCGGCCTTAAATTGGAAATTTTGGAAGTTATGAAATTTTGAAAGAATTCTTGCTTTTTAAGGCTCAATTCATTGATTTTGATGTTATTTTAGCGATTTGACCGCGCGAACAAGTTCGTATGATGTTTTTGAGTTAGTGTGCATATTTAGTTTGGAGCCCCGAGGGCTCGGGAGTGTTTCGGAGGTGGTTCGGGGTGTTTTTGGATTTGAAAACACAGCAGAAATTCTGCAACTTCTGCACGGGGATTTTGTTCTACGCGATCGCGGCCTCATCCACGCGATCGCACAGCGTTGGCCAGTCCTTCTACGCGATCGCAGCATTCCTCACGCGATCGCGTAGCTTCCAGTTTTTCCCCTACGCGATCGCGGTCATGTTCACGCGATCGCATAGGCCAAATAGGCTGCCTGGTGAGTTTCCTCTACGCGATCGCAGCATCTCTCATGCGATCGCGTAGCTTCCAGTCTTTTCTCTACGAGATCGCAGCCATATTCACGCGATCGCATAATAGGCCAGTCTTTCCTCTACGCGATCGCAGCCCAATTCACGCGATCGCGTAGGGTAATTTCGCCCGGTGAATTCTTCAGCTCAAAAACAGAACACTTACGGGATTTTATCCCATTTTCACAAAACTCTCTCTTCTCCACAGCTCCTTGGGGCGATTTTGAGCGATTCTTCATCAAACTCTTGGGTAAGTGATTCTTACCTCTTTTTCTTCATTTTCCATCAATAATATTTGAATTCCTAAGCCTAAATAGGTGTAAATGGGTAGAAAAACTAGAGAATTGAGTATAGTAAGGGTTTTCAAAGAATTTACGATCTAGACTTCGTTTTGGAGTCGAACTTAAGAACAAATTGTATATTTGAACTCATGGATGATCGTTTTGGAGTCGAACTTAAGAACAAATTGTATATTTGAACTCATGGATGATTGGGTGAACTTATTTTGGTTCGAAACTTGAGTTTCGCTTATGTGGGCCAGGGGTCGATTTTTACTATTCCGGGCAGAATGTGGTAAAAATTATAATTGGACATATGAATTAGTTGGTTGAGTAGTATTGATGATATTAAATCAATTGTGTATAGATACGATTGGATTGGAGCCAGATTCGAAAGAAAAAGGCATTGCTACGGATTGAATCATTCGTAAACTTTCGAGGTAAGTGTTTGTTATATCCTAGCTTGAAGGAATAGGAATTTAGTTATGTATGATTTGTTGATTAAGAGTTATTGGACTCACACCGGTAACGGAGATAAATTGTTGAATTATTATCAATTATTGGTTCAAAACCGGTAATTATAAATATTGTTGATGTAGAGATTATTGGTTAAATGCCGGTAATATATATATTAATGAATTGGGATCGTGTGGCGCACCGATCACTTATATATTAATGAATTGGGATCGTGTGGCGCGCCGACCACAAAGTGATTTAAATCTTGGCATTGGCCATAGTTGCCGGTAGCCTATTGATATATTTGGGAGCGGGTGGTACGCCTACCACAAGGTATAATTTATTGATATATTTGGGAGCGGGTGGTACGCCTACCACAAGGTATAATTTATTGATATATTTGGGAGCGGGTGGTACGCCTACCACAAGATATGAAAAGTCTATTGATATATTTGGGAGCGGGTGGTACGCCTACCACAAGGTATAATTTATTGATATATTTGGGAGCGGGTGGTACGCCTACCACAAGATATGAAAAGTCTATTGATATATTTGGGAGCGGGTGGTACGCCTACCATAAGAAATGAAATGAAAAAAATGAATTGAGACATGAAAGTAAGATTTATTCTGTTGACTCGATTACTCTGGATATTATGAGTTATTGACTATTATTTCAAGAGCAGAGTCTTTCCTTATAAACGTTCAATAATGTTTTCTACTGTTGCGTTGTACTTGTATATATATTTGCACAGGTTTATTTGGTGGTCTGGTCCTAGCCTAGTCACTAATTTGCTGGGGTTAGGCTAGAGACTTACCAGCACATGGGGTCGGTTATGCGAATACTATACTCTGTGCTATTTTGCACATATCCAAGCTTCGGACAGCAGCAACAGTAATGTGGGAGCAGACTTTCAGTCCAGCAAACCTTGCAGGCGTCCGCAGGACCCGTTGTCTCTTCTATCTATGTATTTCATTATGTTATCTCATGTATTCGAGATAAACATCTTATATTTCTTTCAAATAATTGTGTGTATTATTCTTAGAAGTTCGTGAGTATTGTGACACCAGTCTTGGGTAGTGTATCATGTTTGGGTTTCTGTATCATATTTGATAAAATTGACTAAGTCTTCCGCTAAGTTTAATTATTACGCTATAATTATATGTTTTTAATTTAAAGTCTTAAGAGGAGTTTGGTAACTAATGAAAAATGTAAGTAATAGTTGTCTTGCCTAGCTTCCACTAGTAGGCGCCATCATGATTCCCGATGGTAGGAAATCCGGGTCGTGACAAGTTGGTATCAAAGCACTAGGTTGCATAGGTCTCACAACTCACGAACAACCTTAGTAGAGTTTGAGGGATCGGTGCGGAGACGTCTGTATTTATCCCATAGAAGCTACGGAGTTAGGAAATTTTCACCTTCATTCTTTCCTATCGTGCGAGTTTGTTCTTCAAATGTTAAGTTGAATTTCTACTCTTATCTTCCCACGAATGGCGAAGGCATATACCGCTTCTTCAGCCGACAATGGCACAAGTTGGTGATAAATCAATGATGCCTTCAAAAGCTTTACGGAGTTTCGGATAAGTTTCACCAAACTCTTCGCTATCTCCTACAGTGGTGCGTCTTTTGAGAACCCAAGATAATTTATTAACCGTTGCTATGAGATATTGCAAAACGCGGGAATAGTTGAAAGCGAGAGGGTTGATTTTACTGTGTTCCGGGTAGCGAGTGAAGTAGTGGAAACATAATGTATTACTAACCGGCTGTGATTTTAATGGACCTTGACGTCTGGTTGATTTATTTGAAGTTGTGAAGGATAATTATTGTGGACTATCAGATGTAAGGGGGAAAATCCACTATTAGTGAATGGACCGAATGGCCATGTGTTATGTCAGTTTTGGCTTGGAATGTATACATATGGTATGGAAAGGTTCCCCAAATAAATTATGCATATTTGAGGCTTAGTACTCTGCAGGGGGTAAGTATCGGGCCAAAGAGTAATAAAGAGTATATGAGCAAAAGAGGTAATTGGTCGTCAATATTTGTGACAAGCCTATGAAGAGGGCAGACCGGCTATGCGACATTACCTACTCAATCCTATTTATAGAAATGTTTGGAGGAGTTACCTCCCTGACTCTTCGAAAGGTGTGGTATGTATGATCTAAATGCTCATGTCAGGTTATTATGACAGTGTCCGAATATGTCATCATGTCCAATAAGTTATCTGAGCCTCAAAGGAATTGTTATGAATGTGGCAGATTGGAGAAATATAATTTACAAAGGCACTCAAGCTACGTGCCCGTTGCAGTCAATACTTAACTCACATGACCAGCCAGGGTTAAAGGTCAGGATGTTTGAGGCGGAGGTGAGACTCCTAGAGGTGGAGATCTAGTTGTTGACATAATTTTTATGGTGTGACTGAGGTCACTACACCGGATGATGTTATCACATGTACAATTCTGATTGTTATAAAAGGAATATTTTTCCTCAATTTGATTTGATCTTTGAAGAATTGAGGCAAGTCCTCTTAATATGCTCCGCTCATGAGCGAGCTTCGAAATCATCAAATCTACTTATGTGAATACTCACCCTGTGATATTAAATGGGGATAATTATCCCTATTATTATGTGTTGGTCACTAGGAATGTTGATGAGGTCGAAAGTGACTTTATATTATTTACTACAATGGGAATTGATGTAATTCATGAAATAATTATTTTCAATGGTTAAATTGTATACCCTGTCGGTATGAGGGTTCTTTTATGCCGCGATACTCTTTGATGGACAATAGTTGAAAAGAAGAAAGAAAGGAAATGAAAAAAAAACATCAGTGGCACAATGTGCAAATACTTGTGATTTAGAGTGGAGGATGAGATCCTCAAAATTTTTGTATAACGTGAAAATATTTGTTTTAAAAACCGAGCTGCAAGCTGTGGTGAATTTTATATCAGGACAAGGTCCTGGTAGTGAAAAGTTTGTGTTTAAAATTTTCCCTTTCTGGAAATAAAAAAAAATCTAGCACAATATCCTAAATTTGAGCCATGCTGTTAGGATTATTTGACAATCCTTGCATAGTTTCTATTCATATCTAACCATTTCTATTTTGTAACCATGGAGTTATAGACTTTGAGAGGATCACCAGCTAAGAATAAATATGACTCATTAATTCGGGAAAGTAATCATGAGGTTTTCATACCTCAATGTGAGTAAAGTGGGAGTTTTGGAATAAGATATTTGATAACAGGGTTAATTGACAATGTTGTACTTTAGGAACAACTCTTATGGCCAGAGTCATGAATATGTGCATACGTATAAGGTGTCCGTGCCTTATGTAGACTTATCGTTGTAGTCTT
This sequence comes from Nicotiana noctiflora, assembly GCA_032618575.1. Taxonomy (NCBI): domain Eukaryota; kingdom Viridiplantae; phylum Streptophyta; class Magnoliopsida; order Solanales; family Solanaceae; genus Nicotiana; species Nicotiana noctiflora. Next base: position 64,179 of record JASVEL010010932.1, read on the forward strand.
CATTGTTGCCATATGGACATACTCCCGCAGTTAGAAGGAGCTTGCGCAACATCTCAGAGTGGCTTTGCAAAAATCTGAAAAATAGGCAACTATATGCCAAATTTTTGAAGGGTGAATTTTGGCTAAGTTCAGTTGCATTCCTGGATCATATTGTGACGGCAGCAGGTATTCAGGTTGATCCGAAGAAGATTAAGGCAGCCAAGAACTAGCCTAGACCGATATCAACCACAGGGATTCGAAGTTTCTTGGGATTAGCGGGTTATTATCGCCGATTCGTAGAGGGTTTTTCATCTATTGCAACCCCACTGACCAGATTGACACAGAAAGGTGTTCAATTTGAATGGTCCGATGAATGTGAGGCGAGCTTTCAAAAGCTCAAAACAACCTTGACCACAGCACCGGTATTGGTTTTACCCACAGGTATGGGACCTTATACTGTTTATTGTGATGCTTCCCGTATTGGGCTTGGTGCAGTGTTAATGAAGGATGGCAAGGTTATTGCCTATGCTTCGAGGCAGTTGAAGATGCATGAAAAGAACTATCTAGTGCATGATCTAGAATTGGCGGCGATTATTCACGCATTGAAGATCTGGAGGCATTATTTGTATGGTGTAGCATGTGAAGTATACACCGATCATAAGAGTCTTCAGTATTTGTTTAAACAGAAAGAGTTGAATTTGAGGCAGAGAAGGTGGCTAGAATTGCTGAAAGATGATGATGTCACCATTTTATATCATCCGGGAAAAGCAAATGTGGTGGCCGACGCTTTGAGTAGGAAGTCAGCCAGTATGGGCAGTCTTGCTTATATTCCAGTCAATCAGAGACCACTTGCTTTGGATGTTTAGTCCTTGGCCAACCGATTTGTGAGGTTGGATATTTCCGAGCCTAGTCGAGTACTAGCTTGCACAATCACTCGCTCTTTATTATTGGAGCGTATCCGCGATCAACAATATAATGATTCTTATTTATGTGACTTTAGAGACACGGTTCAGCGAGGAGGTGCTAAACAGATCACCTTAGATGCTGATGGGATCCCGAGGATGCAAGGGCGCATTTGTGTGCCAAATGTTGATGGGCTTAGAGAAATGATTCTAGAAGAAGCTCACAGTTCGCTGTATTCTATTCATCCAGGCGCAGCTAAAATGTATTAATATTTGCGGCAATTTTATTGGTAGCACAGAATGAAAAAGTATATTGTGGCATATATGGCACGGTGTCTTAATTGTTAGCAGGTTAAATATGAACATCAGAGACCTGGCGGTTTATTTCAGAGAATTGAACTTCCTGAATGGAAGTGGGAGCGAATCATGATGGATTTCGTTTCTGGACTTCCGATGACTCGGAAAAAGTTTGATGCTATTTGGGTGATTGTTGATAGGCTGACCAAGTCAGCTCATTTTGTTCCTACTGCCACTACCTATTCATCCGAGATGTTAGCGGGGATTTATATCAGGGAAATCGTTCGCCTTCATGGCGTGCCTATCTCTATTTTTTTCAGATCGAGGTGCACAGTTTACCTCACATTTCTGGAAGGCGGTTCAACGAGAGTTGGGCACGCAAGTTCAGCTAAGTACAGCCTTTCATCCCCAGACGGATGGTCAGTCCGAGAGGACTATTCAGATATTGGAAGATATGCTTCGGGCGTGTGTTATTGATTTTGGAGGTTCGTGGGATCAATTCCTGCCTTTGGCAGAGTTTGCTTATAATAGCTATCAATCGAGCATCCAGATGGCTCCTCATGAAGCCTTGTATGGTAGGCGGTGTCGTTCTCCGGTTGGATGGTTTGAACCGGGAGAAGCTCGGTTATTGGGTACGGATTTAGTTCAGGAGGCCTTAGATAAGGTCAGGATTATTCAAGATAGGCTTCGCACAGCTCAGTCTAGACAAAAGAGCTTTGCAGATCGCAAAGTTCGAGATATAGCTTTCATGATTGGGGAGCGAGTATTGCTTCGAGTGTCGCCTATGAAGGGCGTGATGAGATTTGGAAAGAAGGGCAAACTTAGCCCTAGGTTTATTGGCCCATTCGAGATTCTTGATCGTGTGGGAGAGGTGGCATATAAACTTGCTTTGCCACCTAGCTTATAAGCTGTGCATCCAGTGTTTCATGTATCCATGCTTCGAAAATATCACGGTGATCCATCGCACGTGTTAGATTTCAGCACTGTCCAATTGGACAAAGATAAGTCCTATGAGGAGGAGCCGGTAGCTATTCTAGATTGGCAGGTTCGACAGTTGAGGTCGAAGAGTTTTCCTTCTATGCGAGTTCAATGGAGGGGTCAGCCTCCTGAGGCATCGACCTGGGAGTCCGAGTCTCTGACATGCGGAGCCGATATCCTCATCTATTCCTTGACTCAGGTACTTCTTTCTTTCGTCCGTTCGAGGACGAACGGTTGTTTTAGAGGTGGAGAATGTGACGACCCAAAGGGTCATCACTTGTTTTATTAATTATTTCGAGCTTCTGAGGTCTTCAAACCCTCATTTGTAGTTGCCTCGATTTGCGTGCACAGTTCGGGCGCGAATCTGGAAAATTTTTATGTTGAAATATGTGAAATATGTGAAAAATTTGAAGAATTTTGATATTAATATTGATATGGTTGACTTTGGTCAACATTTTTGGTAAACGGACCCGGACCCGTGATTTGACGGTCTCAGAAAATCCGTAGAAAAATATGGAACTTGGGCGTATGCCCGGAATTGAAATCCGAGGTCTAGAACCCCGGTAAAAGAATTTTTCTGTGAAATTGTTTTCTGAAAATGTTTAAGGAAATTGAAACTGAAATTTGATTAAAAAGTACTGGTATCGGGCTCGTATTTTGGTTCCGATGCCTGGTACAAGTCATATATATTGGTTAAGCGCTTCCTGTAAAGTTTGGTTGAAAACGGACGTCGTTTGACGTGTTTCGGCCTTAAATTGGAAATTTTGGAAGTTATGAAATTTTGAAATAATTCTTGAGTTTTAAGGCTCAATTCATTGATTTTGATGTTATTTTAGCGATTTGACCGCGCGAGCAAGTTCGTATGATGTTTTTGAGTTAGTGTGCATATTTGGTCTGGAACCCCGAGGGCTCGAGAGTGTTTCGGAGGTGGTTCGGGGTGTTTTTGGATTTGAAAACACAGCAGAAATTCTGCAACTTCTGCACAGGGATTTTGTTCTACGCGATCGCAGCCTCATCCACGTGATCGCACTGCATTGGCCAGTCCTTCTACGCGATCGCAGCATCCCTCAAGCGATCGCGTAGCTTCCAGTTTTTCCGCTATGCGATCGTAGTAATGTTCACGCGATCGCATAGGCCAAATAGGCTGCCTGGTGAATTTCCTCTACGCGATCGCAACATCCCTCACGCGATCACATAGCTTCCAGTCTTTTCTCTACACGATCGCAGCCATATTCACGCGATCGCATAATAGGCCAGTCTTTCCTCTACGCGATCGCAGCCCAATTCACGCGATCGCGTAGGGTAATTTCGCCCGGTGAATTCTTCAGCTCAAAAACAGAACACTTACGGATTTTATCCCATTTTCACAAAACTCTCTCTTCTCTACAGCTCCTTGGGGCAATTTTGAGCGATTCTTCATCAAACTCTTGGGTAAGTGATTCTTAACTCTTTTTCTTCATTTTTCATCAATATTATTTGAATTTCTAAGCCTAAATAGGTGTAAATGGGTAGAAAAACAAGAGAATTGAGTATAGTAAGGGTTTTCAAAGAATTTGCGATCTAGACTTCGTTTTGGAGTCGAACTTAAGAACAAATTTTATATTTGAACTCATGGATGATTGGGTGAACTTATTTTGGTTCGAAACTTGAGTTTCGATTATGTGGGCCCGGGGTCGATTTTTACTATTTCGGGCAGAATGTGGTAAAATTTATAATTGGCCATATGAATTAGTTGGTTGAGTAGTATTGATGATATTAAATCAATTGTGTATAGATACGATTGGATTGGAGCCAGATTCGAAAGGAAAAATCGTTCGTAAACTTTCGAGGTAAGTGTTTGTTCCATCCTAGCTTGAAGGAATAGGAATTTAGTTATGTATGATTTGTTGATTAAGAGTTATTGAAGTCACACCGGCAACAAAGATAAATTGTTGAATTATTATCAATTATTGGTTCAAAACCGGTAATTATAAAAATTGTTGATGCAGAGATTATTGGTTAAATGCGATAATATATATATTAATTAATTGGGATCATGTGGCGCGCCGACCACTTATATATTAATTAATCGGGATAGTGTGGCACGTTGACCACAAAGTGATTTAAATCTTGGCATTGGCTATGGTTGCCGGTAGCCTATTGATATATTTGGGAGTGGGTGGTACGCCTACCACAAGGTATAGTTTATTGATATATTTGGGAGCGGGTGGTACGCCTACCACAAGGTATAATTTATTGATATATTTGGGAGTGGGTGGTACGTCTACCACAAGGTATAATTTATTGATATATTTGGGAGCGGGTGGTACGCCTACCGCAAGATATGAAAAGTCTATTGATATATTTGGGAGCGGGTGGTACGCCTACCACAAGAAATGAAATAAAAAAAATAAATTGAGACATGAAAGTAAGATTTATTCTGTTGACTCGATTACTCTAGATATTATGAGTTATTGATTGTTATTTCAAGAGCAGAGTCTTTCCTTATAAACGTTCGATAATGTTTTCTACTGTTGTATATGTATATATATATATTTCAACTGTACAGGTTTATGTGGGTGACTGGCCTTAGTCTCGTCACTACTTCGCCGGGATAGGCCAGACACTTACCAGCACATGGGGTCGGTTGTGCTGATACTACACTCTGCGCTCTTTTGCGCCGATACAGGTTATGGACAGCAGCAGCAGCAGTAGCACGATTGTGGATATTCCGACTACTGAGACTATGAGGTAGCCTTGCAGGCGTCTGCAGGACCCGTTGTCTCTTCTATCTATGTATTTCATTCTGTTATCTCATGTATTCGAGATAAACAGCTTATATTTCTTTGAAACAGTTGTGTGTATTTTTCTTAGAATTTCGTGAGTATTGTGACACCGGTCTTGGGTAGTGTATCATGTTTGGGTTTCTGTATCATATTTGATAAAATTGACTAAGTCTTCCGCTAAGTTTAATTATTCCGCTGTAATTATATATTTTTAATTTAAAGTCTTAAGAGGAGTTTGGTAACTAATGAAAAATGTATGTAATAGTTGGCTTGCCTAACTTCCACTAGTATGCGCCATCATGACTCCCGATAGTGGGAAATCCGGGTCGTGACACTATGAATGGTCAAATGTGGACAAGTGTAATTCACAGAGCGTGGTAATTGCAAGCGTAGCGGAGTCCTCCTCTATATGGGGGTGCTGCTATCCTAGTTGAACGCTTTAAGTTGTCGATGTTATAATCTGCCACAATTCGCATTATGGTGGGATATTGTGAAACACTATTGAAGACGCAACCGCCAGATATCGCATGGTGCAGTGGTTTAGGATTGAATCAGTATTTTAAATGTTGGCGGTTCGAGAAAGACGACCTTCGTAGAGGTTTAAGTGAGTAACGATTTGTGGATTCAAGTTCTACGAAGAAGAATTTTATTAAGGCAACAACTGAGCAACAAGAGATGAGAAAGACACGTGGGAAATGTCAGATGGAGTCTCATACTTTTAAAAGGCCAGGCTTAGGGAGGACATGCTGAGCAGTTAATTGAAAAAGTGAGTTTGCCCAAAGTGGGAGAGCATCGGAGCTGCATAGGGCTTGGTAATGAGAGAACTATGCACCTTAGGAGAGTATGGAACGACTTGAGAATATCGGTGCTTGGGTATTGACATCTTCAAATATAATTTGAAGTAGGGATTCTTGTGCGGCAGGGCATTTAATATAACAGAAAGGAGCAGCTTAAATAGAGAGAGGTGTAGTAGGACTTTGAAGTGAAAGAATGTTGTCACACATTTAATGGATGCCCACAAGTGGTGAATGAAACTCGTGCAACTGGAGAGTGAGTTCGGACTCAGGATGGGTTATTGATGTTGTAGCGATGGTACCCCATGCAGCAGTGTTGGAAGATGTCGGGGTATGATTTCTACATACGGGTTATTTCCCCGCGAGCAGGTTAGCGGTCACGTGGTTGGAGAAGCTTCTGCAAGGAATTATATTGGTTATCCAACAAGGAGATCGGTTGTGCGAATATGGATGATGATTCATAATATGACAGATGGGGATTTACAAAAAGATACCGAGAATTTACGATGGATGATTATGTAAGGGTATGGCAATATGAGGTAAAGAATTCTGTGAATTCTAGCGTTGTGCATTAATGGCTTCAAGCTAAGTGGGAGAGCTCCACCGTATATGATTTGGGTTTCATGGTTAGCTACTTGCGAGGTTTCCAGTTACTAATATCTTGATGGGTTATCTCAGCTTTGGAAAAAATAGGCATAAGTTGTGAATTGAGTAGATATGCAAGCTATGGTTGGCCCTGTTGGCTCATGATCGAACTTGGGAAATTTTTTTAGGATTTATGCCTTGTATAGAGACATGTTTCGGAGGAAGTGATTTTGCCAGGTGCTTCGTCGAGAGGGTATTTGGCTGTTATAAGATTTATGAAGTTAATTAAATCCGGGACCAAGTTAGAGTGGGTGGTTCTTAGTAACGATCCTAGTAAATTCGAGAGGTAAGTGTAGTGACTAATAATGTCGAGCTTATAGGTACAATTAAGGATTAAGCTTGGAAATCATCTTATGAGAAGAGGCACATAATGTTCCGTTATGTTTGGCTTGTGATGCAGCAATTGGGAGGTGTGAAATGGTTCGTGGGATTTGAGACAACATGGTCTCGTGATTTAAGGTCACTCGAGATGAGTGCAGATGGAGTATGTTATGGGTTGAATGAAGAAGTATTTTTTCTAAGGCAATCAAGGATTTAGTGGAAGGAAGTAGATTGATTAGCCATGGTTAACTTGGCATATTGGTAGTGGTGATCAGTTCATCCAGCGTGATCAAGTCATGCATGTGAAGTATGGCGATGCGTGTGATGCTTGTCGGCCACAGTGATTGATGTTATTCAGAAGCATTCTTCTGTTATAGCCTGTTATGAGTAGGCGAATCCCGGAAGGGTTATGATGGCTTGGACCACTACGTAGAGATTGATATACTCGATGGCGATGAGAATTCGCTTTTATGTCGCTATAGTTCTCCTGAAGTGAGTTAAATGAAATGTTTCATATGATGAAGTGTAATTTTATCAGTGATTCCAAGATTGTGATGGAAACTATATCTATCATATATCGTCACGTTGGGTGCAGTGAGAGGTATGGAATTTGAAGTGAGGATCAAGGTTACAACTTGGTAATGACTATGATGTCACGAGATCAGATGAGCGAGAAGGGAGTTTCAGTATTTTGAGTAAGTTGGTGTTGTCGTCGATATCACCTGAGATCAGTGTTTTGTGAGAAAGGCTTTACGTCCTGGTTAAGAATTCTTGATCGCTTTTCAGCATTGGTGTCGATGGTGGTTTGGATGTGCAAACCTGTTAATTAATTTGGAAGGTTGTCGGAGCGTATCCCACAGGAAGATTGTATAAGTGTATCACGTAGTCACTTGATTGATTAGAGATTTAAACCAAGTATGAGGATCCTGGTAATATCATCAATTTGAGAATTTAGGCCTGGAGGGCACTTTGTTTATTGAGATATGAATGGAGGAGGTTGCTACGGTTATAATGGTTGTTCTTATATGTTATGAGGAAGAATGAGTTATTATGAACCTTTGAAAGGTTATTAGACAAGTTGGTGCAATCAGAAATCAACTTTAGATTAGTGGATTGATTCATATATGAACATTGCTTTATATCAGGCTAGTTTTGTGTTCATTTTAGCGAGTGTTCCCTATGGGGGAACAGTCGGGGTTTTATTCTATCATCAGCTATTCCAGATAATGATGTATTACGCCGTATGAGTTATGAAATGGCTTGGTAAATTTATTATGTGTTGAGGTTTCGCGTAGCTATAATGTTATATGAGCAGGATAGCTCTTCAGATTCAGATCATGTATCACTCCTCAGTTGTGCTTGAGTTTTGTAGCCTATAACGCTATATGTTTCCTTACGTATGGTATTTTGCACCTAAGCGTGTTTATGACCGATATTTTGTATTTTCATGTGGTGAGCGATTTAGCTCGATGTGTATCTCTTTATGTGAGTTCTACGTGTGGATCGGGTGACATGCTGCCATGATTATATTGTGTGGATCAAGTGGCACGCCGCCATGGTTATGCTATTTGAATCGGGTTGTGCGCCGCAACAGTGTGATGTTCAGTACAGTTCCCCCTAGTTTCTTTTATGTATTATCTTTCCCATTTTTTTGAGGAAAACTTTTATAAGTTATTAGCCTGTGTTGCATGTGTGATTCGCGGGAAGGTAATTAGATCTTCATTTCAGAGTTCATTTTTCTCTTGTATCATATCCTAATCGGTAGCCTATTGGCACATTGTGGCATCATATGGTACTCTTGATTGTGTCCGAGGTGCCTTATTGCCTGAGCAGTTCGTACTGGGTGAGACGAGATTATCGAACTTAGGATCAGTGCAATCTGACTATACGAAGTATATTAAGGAGCAAAGATCATGATTGGGTTCAACATATGGTAATAATTCTTGTCGGAGGTATAGACTCAATGAATTATTGATTCGGCAGTTGGTTACGAATTTTGGCGCATCTCTTCTGTTGTGTTAGTGTTATAATGGTTAGAGCAGGACCTATGTAGGTCATAAGGTGTAATGGGAGCATCTGATTCGTTGAATTTGGGCTAAGTTGATCAGAAAATATTATTGTAGTCCTATGAGTAAGTTATGCAGTCATGTTGGGTACAACGTGTGGTGAATGATTTGGTGATCCTATGATGAAAACAGGCCTGGCATAGAACTCCGGATGTTGGAATTGGGCTCTAAGGTTTAGTTACCTGAATAAAAGGGAGTATCTTCAGAATTTATCGAGCGAATGTGCTCAGCTAAGTTGTGGTAGCACGGAAAGGTGCATAAGGTTCTAAACAGTGATTTCAGACTACTTCGGTATAGTTCTCAGCACATTCGAGGACGAACGTATGATTAAGTGGGAGAGAATGTAACAACCTAACCGATCGTTTTGAGATCTAATGCGGCGTTCAACAATTTGAGGCCATGAGCAACTTCATTTTAGGTATACAGGCTTGTACGCATGGTCAGAATTGAATTTCGGTAAGTTCATAGTGGAATTGGAAGGAAAATTTTCATTTTGAAAGCTTAAAGTTGAATAAATGAACTAAGATTAGAACTTTGAGTAAATGACCTCGGAATTGGGATCCAAAGGTTCCAGCAGGTTCGTATGATAATTTCGAACTTGGGCATATGCCCGGATCGAGTTTTAGATGACCCTGGAGCGTTTTGGCACCTATTGTGGAAGTTAGAATTTTAGAAAAAATTGCATCAGTTTGGCTTAAACTACATTTCAGTGTTATTAATGTTCGTTTGGGATTCCGAGACTGGGAGTAGCTCAGTATGGTAATTCTGAAGTTGGGAGCACGATGGAAGTGAATTCGGAGGTCCGTAGGTCATTTGAAGCCGTTTGGCTAAAGATAGAAATTTGAAGGTTTTGGAGAAGTTTGACTGAAAATGGACTTTTTGATATTGGGGTCGGAATTCGATTCCGGAAGATGTAATTGGTCTGTAATGTCAAATATGACTTGTGTGCAAAATTAGAGGTCAATCGGACGAGATTTTATAGGTTTAAGCATCGAGAGTAGAAGTTGTAAGTTCTAAAGTTCGTAAAGCTTGGATAGGAGGTTGATTCACGATTTTTGCGCTGTTTGATGTGATTTGAGGCCTCGAGCAAGTCCGTAATATTTTTTGGGACTGGTTGGTGTTATTGGTCGGGGTCCCAGGGGCCTCGGGTGTGTTTCAGGTTGTGTTGCGCTCTTATTTGATGTTTCAACGATGTTTCTTCGGAGATAAAGGGGTAAAATATTAAGCAAATAAGCTCCAAATTAAGTTTGTATTGAACCATTAGATCTGTATCGTAATTTCGGAGCCATAGCAAAAAGAATCGTCGAATTTGGACATCGTATGAGGAAGTTATGCTTGTTTCCGTGCCGAGAAAAGTGTTGGTACTGTCAAAATCGCAAAAGCAGAAATCTACCGCAGAAGCGGAAATTTCCGCATAAGTGGAAATTTTTCCGCAAAAGCGGGACCGCGGAAGCAAAAAATTATCCGCGGAAGCGAAAACTGCTGGAGGCAGAGAGGTTTCTTTAAAAATCGGACTTGGCTCATTTTTCACTTCATTTCTTCCATGAGAGCCGACTTTGGAGAAACTTTGGAGAGCCATTTTCATCACCAAGCATAAGGTAAGTGATATCTACTAGTTTTAAGTATATACATCAATTATGTATGGATATTACCATGAAAATGGGTAGAAATTTGAGGGTTAGAGGAAGACCTAGAAATATTTTGTTATTAGATTTTTACCACGAATTTGAGCATGGAATTAGGAGAAAATTATATATTTGAGTTCCTAAGGTCATGGGTAAACTTTATCTTTGAAAAATTTCGGATTTTCGGGCACGTGGGCCCGAGGGCATTTTGGTCAACTTTTTGTTCGGGGTTGGAAAATGTTATACATTTGATTATATTGAATACCTTAGCATATATTAATGGATTTACATAATCATTGGTTAGTTTTGGGAGCATTGTACGTCGGTTCAAGCCTTTGGAGGAATGTAAAATGTCGGTTATAGGTCTTCGGAGCGAGGTGAGTCTCCTTTCTAATTCTGTGAGGGGGAAATTACCCCCTATGTGAATAAAATGGTTATGTGCTCCTATTTGTGGGGTATACGCACGCACGAGGTGACGAGAGTCCGTGTGTAGCTACTATTATGTTATTGTCCAGGTAGTCTAGGACTCGAAAGCATGTTATACTTGGATTACTGTGAACTCATTGATAGTTTGAATTGTTTAGATCATCTTAACTTGGTAAAGGAATTTAAAAAGAGATTTAATAGTAATTTTCCTAAAATTTTAAAATAGAAAATTGTTTACTTGGAGGAATATCATCGATTAGCTTTTAATTTCCTAGTTGAGCATGTATTTTATGTGTGCATGCATCGCATGGATGATTCGCGAGCAGGATATGTATTTATTTATGGAATGGTCCGAATGCCTTGGTGAAAATAGATGCATCTATGGTTCGTGCCGCTCAACCCTCGACATTGCATAATTTACATTACCGTTGGAGCGGGCCGTCGCCTCGGTGTGATTTGCGCATGTTTATCTGTTATTTAATAGTTGCAAAAATATAGAATTGGCCCTATGTGGCTTGATATAAATCAATAGAAATAATGAAGAATAAAAATTGGAAGCCCTTGATTTATTGTTGAAGGTGTTTATCTTTTTATTTGGCTTCACAGTTAGGACTTCTACATGATTATTCACACACTTAAAGAATATTGATAATTGACCTCTAGTGAGTGTCAAAGTTGGCCATCTCATCTCTACCCCTTCGGGATTAGGCGGGATAATCACTAAGTACACGTTGATTACGTACTCATACTACACTTCTTTGCATTTTTGTTGCACATGTACATATATACTTCTAGCAGCCTACTGCGTAGCAACATGGATAACTTTGGGAGTAGGTGAGCTGCAACTTGCGAGACGACCCGTAGCTAGTGTAATTCCTTTTTGTACTTTAATTATTTATTTCCTGTCCACTGTATTTCCGACAGAGGTTGCATTTTATTTCACTTATCAGTAGTCGCTCATGCACGTGTGGCACCGGGTTATAAGATGATTTTTGAAAGATTTGATTTAATTGTTATCGTCAATTTGAATTGAAGCAAAAACCTCTTATTTATGAAAATGGAAGGAAATTTCTGGAACTTGATGTATTTTAAAAGAGGATTTTAAATCGGCAATTTAATTGGCTTGCTTGACAGCGGTGTCCGGTGCCATCACGACCCTTAGTGGATTTTGGATCGTGACATACGGTGTCAGAGTACTAATAAGGCACGAGTGGTTCTGTTCATTAAGTCAGGTAATTTACAGTTGTATAAGAGTGAATGGCTCTCGAGAATGGTTTTATTGTGTTTGAGATTTTGCATGTAATAATCAGGTGTCTTCAGGTTGTGTATGTGACTAGAGACTGTGTTTCATTAGAAAAGATCACGACTTGTGGTATTTTACGTTAATTATGGGATTCTATGTATCAGTATCTGGAATGAAATGGCAATGAATTCAGATTTGCAGGAAGTTCTTCAAGCAAAGTATTCTGGAACGTGGTATTTCTGGGAACCTTTGAGAGAGTATTCAGTTGCCTATGAGTCTTAGATAGTATGTTCTTATGTGCGAGCCTCGTGTGGTAAACTTGGGTTGAGGTATTGTGGTGCTACGGCAAGGGAGAATATCAAATTAAAGATGAATCAGAAAGGAAATTGGATAAATGGAATTGCTTGATAATAAATCAAATGGGTATAGTAAGGATATGATTAATTCTTGTATGTGTTTGAGGTAATGAGCCTTATAGGTATGATGCAGCAAAGCTCTTGAGTGCTGGCAGTTGCCTTAGCTTGGTTTGGGTAGAAGGATTCAATCCTGGCAGTTTAGCTTGTGCAATGGAATTGGGAGAGAGTTCTTATTGAGTCTTTACCGGGGTTTGAAGATGAGTATATTTCCTATGGGTATGCGAAGCATGGAGTGTGTAATGATTTTTCTTCTATATGGATTAATGAAAGTTCTTGACTAGTTGAGTGCGTCGATGTCTATGGCGCAGGAGAGAGATAAAAGTCCTCATGTTATCCTAGTGTGGTATGGTCTATGAGATATGTTATAGATAATTGAGATTTGCATGTTCAAGGTTTTGGTTCAGTTCATAATGACAAGTCATTAAATTCTTGAGCAGCACGGGCAACTGCAGGTGAGTAAAGAATCGATATTCAGATGATTAAGGTGATGTATACTGATGATACGCCAGTAGTATTACGACATTTTCTTATTAGATCGGCTGCGGATATTTGAGTTTGTTGATAGCACAAGGAAATTGTTTAATATCTTTCGTGGTATGAATGAGTACTTGATGTGTGATATGTATTCATAAGGTGGAATGTGGGGGTCAGGTATAGTGATTCATGTGTTATATGGAGTTGGAGACTAGGAGTTCTCGTGATCCGACTATGCAGTGGTTGTAGATCATGTGTATCGGCACCATTTAGCGGTTATTGGAAATTGGATGTCTAGGTGGATCTTTCTTTGATTGGTATGTTAGATTGTGGTTATGATAATATATTGCAGACTGGTTGTCTCATTGTTGGGTTGTCTAGACTATTGTGTTATGGTCTATGTCGGAAAATGCCACAGGTTGCGTGGCAAGGTGCATCGGATTATGTTCTAGTAGAATGGTTGGTATCCCAAAGATCAGCGTACGGTTGGGAGGATTATTTTTCTTAATTGGGCCATTGTGACAGATGTTAGTATAGAGATTTCTACCATTGATTCAGTTCCAGTATTGAGGGACTTTTCTTCGGATGCGTTCCTTGTGGCCAAGCATGTCCCTGGGTGAGATTGTGGATTTCGATATTGATTTGGTGTCGGGCATCATATCGTACGGCTCCAGCAGGAGTTTTAAAAAGTGGAAGGAGCAGCTTCAGGCTTCTTGGCATTGAGTTCGTTGGCAGGCCGATGTGGCTACATATTCAGATTGAGATGGCTCGGTTGGCCCTGATATGTATTATTGAAGGATAGGTTTAATCTCTCGTTATTGAGCTTGTTAGCGATCTGGGGAGATCTATGAGATGCATTTTCGAAGCTGTGAGGCGTTATGATTTTCGGATTGTGCTTGAGTTTTGTAGCTTATAATGATATATGTAGATATTGTTATGCACTCGGTATTTTGTTATTATGAGCAAAATTTGGCTCGACTTGCAACTCCCTATGTGATATATTTGTGTGGATCGGGTGGCACGCCGCCATGGGTATGTTATCAGGATCGGGTTGTACGCCGCAACAGTGTGATGTTGAGAATAGTTTTCTATATGTTACTTTGTATGTCTTGCTTCCTGGTTTCTGAGAAAAGTCTGTATTGGGTGTTGCTCGACAAATAGCGCATCGGTTGTGTCCTTTCATGATTGAATAGTGTATATTACTTGCTTCACCATGGGTGTGATGGATTGCTTGGTTTCAGACATCAATCTGTGCATGGCTATCTGTTATGAGCATGGTGACTTGAGGTGCTTCATGGGTAACAATGTTTGGATAGGATCTCGCATTGTGGCAAGGCCATGTGAAGTTATGACCTTTCGAGGAGGATTCGGGTACTATATTTCTATGATGTGAGACATGGTCTCAATTTTGTGTTGTAATGGTACTGTTGAGCTTGAGGTACAACTCTTTCGTTTGAGTTATTTTTGTGATTTGAGTATGTCCTGACTGTTCCTTAATGGTGCGTACATTATGCAAATTGTGGCTTAGGTCTGTGTTGAGGTGTCATATCACCAGAGTGGTGTATTGAAGTTGAAGTGATCATTAGAGTCATTAATGAGTGCGATCAGATGTGATTTTTTTCTGCTAGTTAGAGGGTTTATATCGAGGTTTGGCCTAGAAATCTGTTATGGTATTTGTCAACAAGGAAGTGGATTCATGTATGGGTGACCTGAGGAATGGTTACGGT